>VZSZ01002053.1:162999-221655 GCA_013398815.1 Ibidorhyncha struthersii
AGGCCAGGATGCTGTTGGCCGCCTTGGCCACCTGGGCACACTGCTGGCTCATATTCAGACGGCTGTCGACCAACACCCCCAGGTCCTTTTCTGCCAGGCAGCTTTCCAGCCACTCCGCCCTGAGCCTGTGGCGCTGCGTGGGGTTGTTGTGACCCAAGTGCAGGATCCGGCACTTGGCCTTGTTGAACCCCATACCACTGGCCTCAGCCCATCGGTCCAGCGTGTCCAGATCCCTCTGTAGATCCATCCTTCCCTTGAGCAGATCAACACGCCTGCCTAGCTTAGTGTCATCTGCAAACTTACTGAGGGTGCACTCGATCCCCTTGTCCAGGTCATTGATAAAGATGTTAAAGAGAACCGGACCCAGCACCGACCCCTGGGGAAAATTTGTGTTAGAAATCCTAATAATACCCCAATGCTAGTGTTTTCCACAAGGAAGTATTTCAGCTCATGGAAATGATTGTATTGCTTGTCTTACAGTCCAGAGATGAAACAAATGATATTTTCAGTCCTCTGATATGGTTAGATAAGTGTTACACACGGGAGATAAATACGTTGTATGCTTGCAGAGGGGAGTGTATGCCTGTCAGTCCTTTTGTGCTTGTATGTTCAGCAAGTTCATCAAAAGTTAGGTTTATTTTGGGCTCTGTGATTAGAATCAGGGGGTAGACACGTTTAAGATTGTATGTATAACTATGACATTGTGCCACAGAAACTGCACTAGAGGTACGGTGCAAAGCTTTTTAGTACTAATACTTGTGCAAATTTGGCTCAACTTAAATATATGCAATGATATTATTTACAAATAACCACCAGATTTACATGCTTTTTTCTTTCAGTGTGAACTTTTAAAAGTATCTCCAGTCTACAAGCCAGCACTAAAGCCTATACATGTCTAGGTAGGAGGAAAAAATTGATGGAAGAGTTTTAAAACCCTTCTGAATGGGGTAGAAGATAGTTTAGGCTAAATACTAATGATGCTGTGCTTTCCTTTAATTGATGGGTTTAGAATTTAATCCAGAAATCATAAATTTGGAAGCCTGGGATAACATCATGAAGGAATTGGTGAGGGTTTGCCCTTTGCTTCAGTAAGGAAAAATTTAATTCCAGGCATCTGGTGTATTCTTTTATGCTTCCACTAGCCACCCTTTTCCCCAAAAATAAGTAAGTTAGTTATTTTCTCTTACTCTGTTGTGTTGCATTAGGCATTTCCCTTCCCACCCATACCCGTTCAGTAAGCACTGAGTTCAGATGTGCCGTTTCTTTTTTATTTCATCTCCTTGTAAATGCCTGCGACAAGATAGTGTCCAGCAAGCGTGGCTGCCTGACGGCTGCTCTAGCGTACGTGGAGGTGGCAGCTTCTTTCTTAGCGAACGGGTGCTCAGACGAGAGTGTTGCCACAGCTGGTGCCATGCAGGGGGCTCCAAGGCTGCCTCTGCCCCTGGAGATGGTCCCATTCTCCGGCTCTTGCTAATACCTGGCTGAACTGTAGTAAAAAGATAACATGGGAATCCTGTTTTTGTAATTTTTGCATAGGTAAATACTGATTTATGTTCCAGAAATCCATGCCTAAGAGCATACATGAGCATTGAATTTGCAATATCGGAATCCACATACACAGAAATTTATTATGTATGGTGTTTTTTCAACTTTATTGAACTATATATTTCATGAAGTAAATGTCTTAAATGAAAACACATTTTTTTTAAATCCATGATAAATGTAATAAGCTGATTCACATCATATTTCCTAGTATATCCTTTTGTATCTGATCCCTGCAGGGATCCTCCTTGCTTTTCTGCCTTAATTTATATTAGCCCAGTTATCTTGTGCGCTGCACTGAGTCATGTCTTGCTGCTTGGTAACCTTGCTGGGTGATTATGTTCCACTCTGATTCAAAGGTTCCTATTCCTGTGACGGAGCACCCGGACCCAATTGCCCTGTTGACGGATGACGCTATGATTTCGGCATGGAATCACGAGGGACTGCCCGGTGATAGGATGTCAACAGAAAATGCCACTATTCTAACAAACTGCAAGCGCTGGCCTCTTATGATAGATCCCCAGCAACAGGGAATTAAATGGATAAAGAATAAATATGGAGCTGACCTTAAAGTCGTACGTCAAGGCCAGAAAGGGTATGTGCATGCTGGAGAATTGGCTTCCACATTTACTGCCCTCAGGTTCCCCTAATTTTTGTAAGGGATTGATGCTTGTTGGAATGCACTTACTCAAAGACTGGAAATATTACAATGCTGCTGCTTGTTTATCCATAGCATCATTTTCCATTTAAAATGGTGCTTGAAAGGGGACCTATTTTTAATGCTGTTTTCAAGTGTCGAGGAGGAAATAAAGTGGAAGCTGAGGTGCGCTTTTTGTGAGGGGCAAATCACTTTTTCAATAGGTAAGGTGCAAAGCCGGGTGATATGACCTTACTTATACTGTACAGTTTAGTCCGCAGAACACTGCACTGCACATGCACCTTACGGAGGGAAAGATGTCAATCCAGTGAATGGCATTTGAGGCAAAAGCCAGTATCGGGTCCTTTCCTGGTAAACAAACATGTTTTTAATTCTCATTGCTGATTACTGAATCATATGTAAGGTGATAGCAGTTGCATGTAACTGATCTGTCATATCTTTTCTCAATGTTTACTTTGATTTAGGGAGACAACTAGGTAAGATTTAACTGCTCTGTTTCAAAGGGCTATCTGAGTTTATTTTACTGAATTCCAGATATAACACGCAATGACACAACACAGTAAATGGCCACAGTAATGCCTCATTTTTTAAATAAATGTTAATCATGTAACCTGTCTGCCCCTCTGAATGAGCTCTTTTCCCTCACCTGCCCTGAGTTTTATCAAATTCTTGTTCCAGCCCTCACAAATAATTGTGATTTTTCATTCATACCCTGAAGTCCCCTTCTGCGTGAAGCTATATTGTCTGCTTACCTAACCCTCTGCTATTACCTACTCTTTTCTCAGTGCCTGTTGAAACAGAGTTCTCACAAGTCAGATTCTAACCCTTCAAGAAAGTGTTTATTGTTTAGATAAGGATATGCCAAAAGCTATAACACAAACCCATAAAACTAAAAAAAATAACAAAAGCTAAAAGATACATGTGCTCCCACAACTTCTCTATGTTGATTCCAGTGTCTTCAATGTGGTTATAGTTGGTTATCCTCATATTTGGTTATAAGAAAAGCCCCAGCAATATATTTTTTTGTTTAATATGAGGACTAGCAATACCATAGGTAGGAAGATACTGAACTCAAAACTGTTGAACTCATAACCACCGGGAAAATCTTTGTGAACAGTTTTGCATTGTTTAACCATGCTCTTTTAGAATAACTTCTCCAATTCTATTATATAAAATAAATCTTTCTATAACCAGCATTTATCTACTATTTGAGGGTTTATTTTTTTTTATTTTTCATGTTAAGGTTTCTGAAGACCACTGAAAGAGCTTTGGCTTGTGGAGAGACTGCACTAATCAAAAACATGGGTGAATTTCTTGATCCCATACTTGATCCCCTTGGAAGACATACAGTTAAAAAGGCGAAGTAAGTATACTTGAGTAATCAGAATTTTTCCATGAAAACTGGATCTATATTGCTTTGGTTGCCACATTTTGCTTACTACTTCATAACCCTTCATGAAGATATTTATTTCTCTTTAAAATGCAATGGCTAAAACTGGTGATGAGTGGATATTAAAATGTTAGTATCTGCATCTGATTAGATAACAAAATTCTCTTCTCGATCCACAAATTGGACTCAAAATACAATATAGACATGTGAGTTTCTCAACACAAAGTGAAAATCTTTACTTTTTTTTACTTCAAAAAAGGAAAAAATCAAAGAGGAGCATATATTATAATTTGGCTCAAAAGAAAAGAAAATATTTCATTTCCACGTTAGGCACCTACAGCAAAAGGGAAAGCGTTGGAAATGGCAGGCTACCTTTGGATTTAACAACATAGGGATTTCCAGCTGCAGTATCAGCATAAGGAAACCATGCCTCCACTTTGCAGAGTGTTGCCATAACTGTTTGTTGGGACACCCCATGAATAAAGTCAATGAACTGGTTTAAAAAATAAGAAAAAAGCTAGTAAGGAAAAACAGATATGCTACAACACGGGGCAGAGATGAGCAGCCAAAGATGGGGGCTCTTTACATTGGCATTGCTGCCAACGTCCTGTCCATCAAACCAGTCCAGTTGATAGTGTTCACAAATCCATCGAGGCAGATGTAGCAGTGGTGTTGCTCTCTCTTCTGTTGTTTTTTTTTTTTTTTTTGCAGAAACCTAGTCTGCTAGTACCAAAACTCACTCATTTCTCATGCGAGTGCTCCAAACATACAAGTACAGGGACTGTTCTGACCTCTCCCTCCCAATGGAAGGACCACAGCTCTGAGAGCCGTGTGAGCTCCACCCCAGAGGTCTGTAGCTGGGCATTTGAGTGGGAGGTTCAAATTCGAATCAGGTAACACAAGGCTGAGTTAATGTGTCTTCCCTGTTCTGACAGTGCTGTGGCAGCAGTGGTAGCTGGTACAAGGGAGGGAAACCTCGTGTTCTGACCTTTTGTGGGCGATGCCTGTGAATCACATCTTTCATGCCCGTGCCCCCTTTTCCCATAGATTTTGAAAAAATATTGTCAAATTTAGAAAATGCCATAAAAAACATTTCCTAAGATTTAATCAAAATACCTTTAGAAACACATTTTCAGGATGATAATGGGAAAAGTAAGGAGCTTGTACTTAAGTCCTTGGTGCAAGAGAATTTCAGTCTGTGATGTCTTCCATCACTTTTCATGAGAACTTCCAGCATGATTGTTGAGTTTTCAAGGCAGCTATTACCTGAAGAATAATGTTGTTTTGTGGTTGCATGAGAGTAAACTTGGTAAACCTCATTAATCGCTTCATCTGATGAACCAAAATGCCATGTTATTGTCTCTGCTCAAATGTGAAATTATTTTTAAGCCTGCAAGTGTTCCTTTCTTCTATTCCTGTTTTCAAAGAACACATCAACAAGCCAGATTTTTCATGTTGATGAATATAATGTTTATTCTGGGAAACATTAGAGATACCCCTGAAGCATTTCTGGATGGGTCTCAAATATTGCTCAAAGAGTGTTTAGAGCACTTGCACAGTTTCAGATTGTTAAAAGAGAAAATATGAAAGAAAGATTAAGTAAAATTGGTATCTAATTTTGGACAGATTACCCAAGCTTTTTCTCCCTCCTTCCCCGCTATATTTCAGGCATTGGTGCCTGCAGAGTAAATCTAAGCAATACACAACAGCTCAAATCTCCTTGCATACGTGAAGTTCCTGGATGATGCACTCTTGCCCTGCTCTGTGAGATCTTGAAATGATTCCTCTTTGTTACATTTTTCTATAGTGGTATTTGAAGTACTTCAGAGTGAGACCATATAACTTGCTTTTTAGAATCTGTAGTGAAGAAAATCTACTGAAAATTAGAATTCTATTGGTCTAAAAGAGAGATCAGAAATTGCACAATCTAACAAGTCTTTAAGGCATGAGGCAGAGGGATGTGAAACAGTAGAAAGAAGTTGGATCAAAAAGGACAAGGGTCACAGCAATATAGTTTTGCATTTACTTAGCAAAGGCTTCCATGTAGCACAACAGAGCGGTACACGTGGACGCAAACACAAATATATGAAGCTGTTCAAATATAGGTTCTTCTGGTGAATATTTTAAGCAGCGTTAGCGTTCTGTGGCTCATTGAAGACACAGCAGGTCTCCTTTGTGGGGCACTGGTAATACATATATACCCCTTTATTACCAAATAAGCATACTTTTCCTCATTCTGGATTCATTTCTGTTAATTGTTTATTTTAGTAGTTGTGTCAGGCACTTTGATTTTTTTTTTTCCTAATAAAGAAAGACTAGGAAGGTATTTGTGATAGATATGGTGCGGTCCAGCAGTTGAAGTTCATTAATAATTGGAATGTTGCAGAGTATGAAGTAATGAATACTAATTACTCCTTTCATGTCTGACAGCACCCTGTGGACCAATACATCAGCCCAGACTTTAATTTGGTTCTAGTAATGGTTTCATCAATAGTACATTAATTCTGTGTTTGAAGAGATATACAGTTGAACCTGACCCACACAGTAGATACCACTGTCATAAAATGGCCACATACTGACAACAACTGGATAATTACAAATAATTAAATCCACTGAGCTTCAGACAATCCTAATTTTAAGTAAAATATATCTTATCATATCAATCGACAGAAAGCATAGCAAGGGAGATTTATCAACTTGTACTCCTTCCAAAGCAAATTTACTAGCCTGCATATTAGAGAAGTTGCTGATCTGTGAAGCAGCTTCATAAAAGTATCTCTCCCCTTCCTTGTTTACCAAGATTGTTCTTGTGTTGGACTCTTGGATATTCTGTAACACCAGCTTCTGGTATGGTTTCTGAGTGAAGCCTGCAAAAGAAATTCTCAACTTCAGAGAACTTCAAATATATGTGTAAATGCGTGTTTTCCTCAAATCGTGGTTGATCATAGGGCAAACTATAGGTACTCGTTATCTCTGAAAATCAGACTTCTTGCTTAAGTGCCTTAGTATATATTTAGAAGCCTAACAAGTTTTAGATGTTCAAGTTTGGATATTTTTTTAATTTAATTTTGGAACTGCAAGGCTGCTCAGTGGGTCTTTATACACTTTAGACTGTGATCTTATGTTCAAAATGCCTTTAGAATGCTAAGCTTTTTATTAAATATTTTAGGATATTTGCTTTAAGAAGAGGGAGAAAAGGCAAAAAAGAATAAAATAATTTCCAAAATATATCAGCTGTAGTACATAGCTTTATGTAAGCATGAAAGGCACAAGAAAAAACGTAAGTAAAATTTGGGTGCAATTTACTAGCAATGCATTCAAAAATTATTCAAAATGCACATACCTAGATTTTCTGGAGCAGATAAATCAAGGCATAAAAGTAAACAAGTGCCAATTCTATACGGTGTTGGGGTTTGGCCATTTCCTGCTATAAGAGGAGTGATGCCACTGAATAGGTTTGGTATGGATAGGCTTCAATATTTGAGTTTTATCTGTGTGTTTCCTATCCTGTCTCCCCAGCACCGGTGTTTCAGAGATCACTGGATACGAGCATTAACTATAATAGATCAATGTCGTTTTAACTCCTAGGAGATAAGACAGAGGAATAAATTTATTGTTCATAAGGCCCCTATTTGCATTCACATGAGCTGTTACACCTGCTCAAATCCTTTGCACATTCACAAAGTGGTAGTCATGTCTCTTCACTTGCAAGATTAGGTTATTACAAGATTCTTTAAGATGTCTTGAAATGTGATTTATGTGCAAATGTAGCTTGTATGAACAAGTTTCCAGTCTTATGAGGCATGACTATTATTCATGAAGCAGCAAGACAATTCACTCGTTTTCTCCACAGGGAGAAGCTTTCCTTGCCTTGAACGTCTCGCCAGCTGTGCAACTTCAAGGCAGCGCTTTTCCCACTGAACTAGTTTGACCAACTTGCACAGTTTGCCTACTGAGATTGCCTAGTAACAGCTCCATTCTGCACTTGTTTTCACCTGATTTATTCAACTTCGTTCTCTACGTTACTTGGAGTTTGCAAGTCAGTTCCAGAAGCTTTTAATTTTAAGCAGCAGGAACTGAAAGAAGGCTCCTTTGGAAAAATGTGTTTATCCCTTTTTCTTCACACTGAAAAATATTGTTTCCCTCTCCTTTCCTGTCCAAGAATTTATCACTTCTTTTCATTCTTGCTGAGCTGATCCAAAACATTTAGCTATAGGAAGCTATCCTGCTTTCCGCCGTTTAGAGTCACGGCATGTTTTGGAGAACATCTGCCCTTAAAGGTACGCTTTTTAATTTTGAGTTGCATGAAAGCAGCTGCTAAGAATCCTCTTTTGAATCCTTTAATCTACTTTATTTCAAGATCTGAGAGAATTTCAGTGGGAAAAAAAATAGTTGGAAAACAATCTCTTTTTAATTTACTTCGTATGTTCTTAAATAACAGGGAGCTGGAGCGCATATTAAAGATGCTCTGTCTATTCCTGGGTAGAACAGTGCATTAATTCGGTCCATTCTATCTGACTGATGGAGCAGGAGATTATGAAGAAAAAAATCACAAAAAGTAGAACTTGTCTTTAGTAATTTCTTTGGTGATCTTTTTTTTTTTGCTATGCCCTCTATTGTGGACTTCCATAACTAGTGCCTATATCTGCTACATTTCTTCAGAGTCCAGAATTAACGTCTAAACAGATACATTTCATTGAAAAAAAATGAAACAATTCTACTGGGCTTCCCCACCTCTGTGTTTATCGTTGTTGCTTATACTCCTTGAACCGTGTGAGAGCAATAACAAAATATTTATTTTTCCCAACTCTGTAATTAACAGAAAACCTAGAATAGCTGCAGTAATAAAACCCACTGAGTCATTACGTAGTTTTTGCCTTTCATAGATTGTAATCATAGAAATTGGTAATTTATTGCTCCTGTGAATTGAGAACCCATAAAGTAAGTACTTGAATCCAGAACTCTAAAGCTTATTATATTGCCACGTAGACTTTCTGAAATATAGTGTGACTCCCTCAGCAAAGCTTTTTCCACTGACAGAGCAAACTGAAGAGGTTATCTTTTGTCAGATCTCTGCTTCTGTCTTTTGTCTATGTGTGTGTGTGTTGAAAGCAGAACAAAATTACTCTCTCTGTGTCAAGCTCTAGTGTTCTTGTTCTCTCCAGCCAGTTCCGAAGGTCATGGAGAAACCACAGTATCAGAATTGAAACCCATGTTGAAGAACTGAAAGGTGACTTTAGCTCCACCTGAGGGAGGTTATATTATCTGAAGGACGTGACGGTGTGGCTGAAGTATTTCACTGTTATACAAGCATAACAGGAAAGCTCATCTCCAGTACTTTGCATGGCAGTAGTATACAACATACACCTCTGATGTTGAGTTTTGTAGAGTCATGGGTTTCCTTGCACCAGACACATGTTATTTTTAGGCATTCACTTACAGTATATCATGAGTGACTGTCTTTTCTTTTTGATCCTTGGTGAAATGCAGAAGGGCTTTCAGCACACCGTTTCGTTTAGCCCACGTCTTCCGGCTAACCGGATGTCAGAGGCAGGGAAGGATGTTAAGAGCTGAAATATGTGTCCCTGGCTCTGGCAGTGCCCTGTGATATCCTTGAAAGAAAGTGGTGTTAAAATTTGTACAGAAAAGACTTGTTTTATTCATGTTCTGACGTGACTTTCATGAATTGCATTTCAAGTGTTTAGTATCTATACTTTGTTTCTATATTGCTCTGAAGATCAATTTGACTTAACAAATGTCAATTTGAATTTTGTGAAAAGGTTTGTGTCTACCTATGTTCTGTTGTATAAATGTTCTACGGACTTTTTTTTAAACAGAATTTTGTTACTAGTGTTTGGATCTCCTTCCTTGGCAGAGAACATTCAGAGCCATTGCTGTACAGAAAATACAGTACTTGTGCTAGTGTGTAGCGATGGCTGAAGATCAGCGTACTGCTCGCTGTACAAGTCGATGACACAAAGTCATCTCACACCAGACCAGATGCACAGCACGCGCTGCCGTCTCTAAGCAGTCTTTCTGTTTTTTTCAGTGCCATGCCATAGAAGTAGGAAGGTGGACTTTATGCTGCCTCACTGCTGGGCTCCAAAATGGTACTTCAGCAGTGGTAGTGTTGCTGTATGGGACAGGCTGGCACCTCTCACTGAAGGCAAGGGCACTGAAGGCAATGACACCTCTTCAGTACAGGATCTTATTCAATGAAGGAAAGGTAAACCTAATATACCTCATTCTTTCACCCAGCAAAGAACAGATTTGGAACAAAACGTTTAGTAGGTTACCCTAAAAAATTTTTTTTGTCATTTCAGTCATCAGCCCTTCCCTCTCCTCTGGTCACTATCAGTTTATTAGAAATATACGTATCTGCCTAGTTTTTTAGGATTTAGTGCTAAGCTATTTCAAAAGGTGGAAAAGTGAACTATATTTAAGGAAATGATCGTAAGAACTGACAGCTATCTCATTAAGAGTTGTTTGAAAACTTTTCTAAGTTTGTGGTAAGCAATAAAGTAATAAAGATAGAAGTTTACCCCTAAGCCACAGACTATTTAGTACGACCGTAAGTAATCTACTGGTGTCTGCTGCGTATGCAAATGAAACTGCCAATTAAGAAATGCTCTGTATGTTCTTCATATGATTTTGGTGTGTTCAGTCATTCTAGTTTTGTTTCTTAAGCTGCAGGCACCTAGAGTTTCATTTGTATCCATTTGCTATGCTGCCAAGATCATGCAGTACCCATCTTTTTGCAATCTAGGATATTTATGACTTTTTAATTCAGTGAGGTCCCCATTCTCATGCATTTTATTCCTTTCCGGATATATCAAGATTGAAGACAAGGAATTCAACAAGAATTTCCATCTCATCCTTCACACCAAACTGGCTAACCCTCACTACAAGCCAGAACTGTAGGCTCAGACCACCCTCAGTAATTTCACTGTCGCCAGGGATGGGCTGAAGACCAGCTGTTGGCTGAGGTTGTTAGTGCTGAAAGGCCGGACTTAGAAAAACGTAAGGTAAAGACTGTCTTTTGATCTGTCCGTTGCCCCTTCTGAGATTTTAAGGCTTCATTAATATGCCTCTTTGAATCTGCTGTACAGTAATTGTTAGCAACCCATCTATTAGAAAGGTTTTAAGGGTCAGATTCTGGAAAGTGCAGCGAGTGCTTCTACTGATTTGCTCAAATCTGTGCTCCCAGAGGGCTGGGCTTGACCAAAAGCTCTCCTAGAAATTAAATTTATTGTGATCTCATTTCCACACTTCTTTCTACGACTTGGTTTGCTTTGTGCATTGCATTTAATTTACAGTGCAGGTTTAAAGCCCTCTGCAGTGCTTTGTGCTTCAGTGATCTTGAGCCAATAAATGTAAATAAAATTTCATGCCAGTCCATAAGAGGATATGATGGCACTGTTAGGACGTGGGGCATTTGGTTAATAAATTATAATTTATTCCTGCAAAGATGCAGTTCTGTGGCTGCTGCAGTCATACCAATGTATGGTAACTTACGAAGATAAATACTTTTATAGCTGGTTATAGAAAGGACTTTGAGCAGACTATGATCTATGAGCTAAAAAATGAAAAAAATACTTAGGGGTGTGAAACGAATAATAAGAATACTTCCTATTTCTCTAGTGTGTCTTTCCAGTTATTCCATGTAATTTACTAACTTCATCCGCAAAGATATGCTGCACCTCTTTGAGGTACTGCTGCTTCATGCAAGGGCAAGCTGGGTCAGAGAGTTTAATTACCCCTTGAAGAATGAAAGCGATATACGTGGGAACACGGTCTGAAAACAGCTGGCCTTTTTCCTCTGCATCTGCACATCGCTCCACATGGGGCAGTATGCTTACAACGCCTGTATCACCTAGGGGTTTTTTGATGTGAGGGTCAGATTCTGATGGAGAGCTCCCTGTAAGACTAGTCAAGCTCCATCCCTGTCAGGTGAGTCCGGCAGAGCAGACTACGCCCACGCTTTCCCCACTGCTTGCTGCCCAAGTGGGGTTCTCCAGCCTTGTGCTACTGTTTGTTTTCTCAGCTGCAACGCAGATTATCGCTTGCCATCTCTGGCAAGATCCCAGTCCTTTTGTGTCGTATGAAGAGGAAGGAGGCTAGGAGAGAGAGAAAGTTCTGGTCCGTGGTGACCTTGACCTTCTCATTTTGGGTGCCCCAGAACCTTAGTTCGAGTGTACTGGGACAGAAGATAAACTGTCTCTTTCAGAAATTAGATTAAATCAACTGCTGTAATTAAACAGAAAACACAGCTCGCAAGTGCTATAAAACAGTATTTCTTGCTGTGGTTGTTTCAATGCAGTGTTTTCCTTCCCTCTGCCAGTCAGCCCTGGCCAAGCAGCAGAGCTGTTTCAGGATCGAGCTCGGGCGGCTGGAGGATGACGTGCTGCTCAGCCTGTCAGCTGCCCAGGGCAGCTTCTTAGACAACAGTGAACTTGCAGAGAAACGCGAATCAAAAAAGCCAACTGCAGCAGAAATACAGCACAAAGGTAATAAAAATTGAACTACTTTTAACAGCTTCAAGTCACCTGTAAAATGTGTTTTATTAATTAATTTTAGTCAAACATTTCAGTGAGCTAGGAACAGTCAAACTCCTGTCTGTCCAGCAAGGACTGTCCACCCACATATTCAGTTTCATATCTATGGTATGTAGCTGTCACATACTCACTTTTTTTCTTTTGATTTAGGTGCTTGAGTTAGTACTATAAAAGAAAAAAATATCAGCATGAAATATGAACAAATGTATTCATATATGATTGCCATGTTTTCACTGGTGAGCAGGCATATTGCTGCAGACAACAGTCATTCCCTAATGTTTGTCTAAGATAAGAAGCTTGGCTGCCTTAAATATTTGCTACTGTCTGAAATAAAGTCAGTTTTCTAGAGTATATCCATATTCTTTTCTGTATGGATAGGAATGTTTTGGTAATTGTATAGGATATCATGGCACATTAAAAAATGAATGAGGCAGTTGTCATCCTATAGATAGCTGAAGCCCAAGAAAATGAAGCTCATGACAAGACAGCGTTACAGACCGACAACCGTAAGTGTCCATTCTTCACTTTGTTAGTGCTGCCTGGGCAGCATCAACCCTATCTACCAGTTTTCACTGAAGGTAAAAATTTATCTGGCTGATTTGGTTTCAAAGTGCAAGGAGCAGAATTCTGCCTCCAGCAGTGATGCCCGATATATTAGTTATTACTTGTACCAGATGTTAACATTTGCAGGACTGTGTGTCTGAGAAAGGATAACACGATGTGATCTCCCTCTGGTCCCCAACACTGTGCATTCCCATGGGCCCCGTTGTTGACTGTCTCCATTCTGACAGTGTTTTCTGACTGTAGTTGTACAGTTTACCTTCCTTTTGTTAAGCCATCCCACAGGGTCAGGTAGGACGAGTTTTGAGCAATTCTGTATAAACAATTCACTGAGGCAAATCTAACAAATGATCTAACGCTATGAGGAAGGGAGATCACCCACTGTGAAATTACCACCTTTCTTATGTGAGAGGTTCTGCCTGCTGAGTTAAATGAAGAAGCAGAAGAGTATTACCGTTTGCAGCCCTCACCCCTGGTTTGCTGAAAGTTTCCTCAAAAGCCTCTTGACAGAAGTGCCTTGCATTTTAGACCGCTTAGGCCAGCTCCTCTTAGAAGCCTACAGTCAGAAACCGATTATCTTACGAGTAGAAAGGCAAAAACAAATTTGACAAATTTGAATTCAAACAAATAAAAATAATTGTATTTATTTTCAGGCCTTCAATGCAGTCTTCCACAAAGCAATTAAGCAGGCTGAAAAATTAGGGGATATTCAGTGTCGTATCTCTAACCTGACAGGAGCTGTCACATATTCAACCTTTCTTTTCCCAAGCCAAGGACATTTGGAAAAGGATAAGCTCATTTTCCTGGCCCAAACAGCTTTTCAGGGGAGGAAAAATTTTCAGATCGGTGATGCTGATACTTACTAGATTTGCTCTTTCTTCCCTAGAAGGTGATGCCTCTGCCCAAACAAGTTATCTTGTTACCTTGTGGCTGGGCAGTTTCTTACACAGTGTGACTGCTGCTTCAATATCAATAATAATTGCAGAAATTCCAAAGATGCTTTTACGCCATTCTTTTCATTTAAAATGCTGCAATGGCTTTGTGAAGCTACGCTGTGGATAAACAGCATGACTTAGCTGCTTGTGGTTGGATAATTAGGGTTGAAATTGATGTGGCATGTAACATAAGAATTCACTAAATAATACATATCCGTATCATATTCAGGCTGTTATTTTTCCTTTTAATTTTAGTATCTGTATGCCCTGGAAAAAATTAGGGCTCAGTCGTACTGGGTGTCCGGTTTTGCCCTGAAGAGCTTGATCCAAAAGAGATTGTATCACAGAGGTGGTCAGTAACAGAGGTAGGAATTAAACTAGAAGCCAACCATTTGGGAAGAAGGTAAAAAATTATAAATTGAGGAATCTGACTTGAGTGGGGATAGGAGAAATGAAATCACTCTACACGGTGTATAAATGGAAGTAAAAAGCAGACAGAAATGTCTGGAAGAGAAAGGAGAAAAAAGGGGAGAAAGAAAACTGGTGATGACTTCTCTGCATCATGGTGCAGTTAGATTTATTCATATCACCTAGGTTTCTAGCACTGTGTTGCTTAACTTCTGTCTTTTTTTGTAGCAGTGTTACTAGGATGGGTTATGAAGAATGGAAATCTGTACGGCAACTAAAAAATAAGCTCAATCACAATTACAGAATAGACAGAAACGGGAGTAAAGGGCACAATAAACTTCTGATTTATTAAATACATTTTTAGATTGAAAGAGAGAGAGCTTTTAATAGAGGAAGAAAGATGTATTTATATCACAAAGGAGAGAGAATATATGGTATCATGGTAAAGGTGTCTTTTTTTCCCCACTATATGTCGTGAAAGTGATAAAAGAACTAGAAAAAGCCCTCGTAGAACCTGAGGAGTTTTCTTCATATACATACAGCTCATGTGCCAGAACTGATTCAGTGTAAAACAACACCCCAAAAAACCCCAAACAAAAACCAACAACAAAACCCACTCAGGATTTGCAAATTTCCCAAAGCTTTGTGGCAGCTTGCAGTCTGAAGTGGGCTTATAATGGTGATGGAAACAGCTGTGCACTATTTGTTCTTCTCTCTGTCTTCCGAGACATAAAAAGGGTAGATAGGGATAATTCCATGGAATTTAGAAATCTATACTTTTTCAGTAGTATTAGTATGAAATAATTTGTGGCTAAGTTTATCTAAGGTTAACTGCAGTGTGCAAGACTTATATTTTTATGTTTGTTTATGTTCCCACAAGCTAAAGAAAAATAACTGCTGTTGTCAGTTAGTTCATCTTAAAATTTGGGTGAATTTGTCTTTCAGTACATAAATGTAATATATATATCATATGTATAATATTTATAATATATTGATTATATATAAAAATTATATGTATACACAAATGAAGTTATTCTGTCTGCAAAAAGTTTTGTCTGACAGATTGTGTTTGGTTTTCATGGTGTCTTTTTTAACAGATAAGGGGAAGTGCAGCTCTGTCTTTATAGGAGTGATTTTGAAAAAATTTGTCGCACCCTTTAGTGAATAATATCGAAGAATACCATTCCATTTGCAATAGATTTCAAATAAATATTTTAAAATATCATTAAACAAGATGTAAATTCTTATGTCAGAGTTTCAAAAAACGCAGCCATAGGAATTCTTGTCATTTTGAGCTCCCTATAGTTTGAGCAGTGAATACTTTAAGGCAGCAGTAGCTCTGAAGCAAGTCTGATGACCTTTTTCAATTTTGTATGCTGTTAAGATTCTTCTAAGAAGTAAAGAGATAGACTCCTTGAATTGGATTTCCTTCTTCGATTCAGAGTTGAACACACAAGAGTCCTGTTGACTTCTTAACTAGTCAGTCATGGAATACCATTAGGGTAGGTTGGCAAAATTGCTTTTCAGTTCTAAATCTTTTTTGATGTTATTTCCGGAGGCATGCTACGACTAGACAATTTTAGATGAAGTCATACATTCCAACGTAATTTTTAGTAGAACTAGTGATGCTTTCAAAGAGTTGTCGTCTTTGCTTTTTGAGTGTATTTTTCCTTAGACATCATGTACTGCGCTTTGTGAGGAAATTCTGTTCTACCCTAGTTTTTCCAGTCCCCTATAAATACCATTTTGATCTTCATACTGCTCCTTGCTATAGTAAATGTCCCATACAAGGTTTCCAGTTTGTCATATCTTGATGTTTAATAGTAAGACAGTATGGCACTACTGACCAAAGTAAAGTCTTATAAATAATATTATTTTTGTGTGTGTGTGTGTGTGTATATATAATTTAGTATTTTAAGGTAAGTCCTGAGTCCCCAGTAATTGGTTAAACTATGTTTTTTTACATACCCCCCAAAATATCAGTATTTATCTTCCCATTTCGATCTTCATGCAGAATGTACATCATCTGTATTTATGCCTTTGGCACGCTTCCAGGCTGTGGCAGTGATGGATGTGTTCAGGGGGTTAGATAAAGATATTGAAAGATCCACCAACAGATGGATGGAGTGGGTGGACTCAGAATTCCAGAAAAGGAAAAGGCACCCCAGGAATGGACAAACAAAAGCTCTGTTCAGAAACTAATTGCACTGAGGGCACTCCATCTGGACAGAATGCCGTAGGCTCCTAGGTATGAAATCTGAGGGTATGTCTTTCGGGGCAAGTTTTTGTGAGGGTGGCTTGGCTTTTATATGTCAGCACAGGGAAAAATCAGATCTTAAGAGGCAACCAAATCACTTATAAAACTGAGTGATCAACCAGAATTTGAAATCAATGACTGTGGTCCTTCCCAGTCTGTTGTGCTGGTGAAGAGTTTATGAGGAGGTAGTGTGGTGAGACATGAGTCATGGCGTATTTGGAAATCTACGCTTGTGGTTTCTTTTAGATTGCATATAGGTACCCGGAGGAGAGCGCTAATTAATAAATGGAAATATAGTAAGCTATGCTGTTAATAGCTAAAAGTGTATTTCTGTGTTAGTTCTCATTATGGCATTAGGGCTGGTAGCTAACCCCATGAGATGACAATTTTTCATGTCTCCCTTTTTAAAAATTCTGTGGTACCAAGGAAGATTCAGTTGTGGATACTTAGCGATCTTCTCCCAGCTGTTTTCCAGTTGTACTGTTTTCATCTTTTGATCACAAGCGATGGTCTCATAGACCTGATTCTCCACACCCCGCCATCACAGCTTTTACCCATTTACATGCCTTCTGAGAATGCAGGTTTTGTGTCCTGAATGTTTATTCTTCTTGGCTGCCCTGGCTTTATGTGACAGCATTGCCTGCATATAATGACTTCTTGGATTCAGTTATTGAAGAGGTCCTTTTCATTCAGAAGTTGCTATTTTCTGTGGCATGGCCCCTATCCCACAGAGAAATGGGAATGATCGTCTTCTGTCTTGCTTCATCGCCTGCCTTCCCTTCTTGCCTTCAGTGTACTTCACTGACAATTTCTTTGATGAAATCACTGTTAGACCATCGCTGTCAGCTGCTCAAGTCTGAGAATGACGCAGGCTTGAAGCTTGTATCAGGGAACTTTTTTGGTGTTTAGTGCATGTTTTTTCTTATGTATAGGAACTTCGTGGAGGAAAAGGTTGGCTCAAGATATGTGTAAAACAGAAGGATGGACTTACAAAAATCCTGTAAGACAGCAGTCCAGCCACTCCTCCGTTTTTCATGCTGTCTCCAGGAGTAGACCCACTTGAAGGTACTGAGACACCAGGTAAACCTCTTATTTGCTTCTGGTGCAAGGACCACTCAACTGTCCTCCTCTTAAAGAAAGAAAAATTGAGCTCAAAAGTGAAATGGAGCACACAGGGCTACAAGTGTAGATAAATCGATACATGGTTATACGCTTGTGTGTACATGCGCATACACACATACTTGTATGGGTGTATTTTTACTAAAGAGAACAAAGCCTTGTGGAATCATCTGTCACTATGATGGAGTATGCGTTACTATGGGAAAGTTGGGCACGGCTGATTTTCAGCAGAAGATCCAAGTTCTAAAGTTTCTTCCACCCCCACCGTATTTATGGTAAATGGGGTGGATGAAAAGCGTAAGGCCATAAGCACTACAGTATGAAGAAATTTTTAGACTGAGCATTCCTCTGCTTGGCATAATGCAGGTTTCCTTTGTACTGTTTTCTACCTTTTGACTAGATGAGGGCCAGAGGGCAATTTTCTCCATGCTCATGTAATCTTGTGCCCCCTGTGACTAAATAATGGTCATTATACAAACTATATTCAATTGTATAGGGCTCTGTGGCTTTATACTTAGGATTACTATTCCCCACAGACAATAGTGAGAATACCAGGTTAATACAGCTGTGACCTCACTGTGCTCAATTTAAACTCAGGCCTCACAAGGTGAGATGCTTGTGCATTTACCCACTGAACCAATCAGTTAAAAAACTGATGTGATATCTACCACATGTTGCTCCCTTTTTCATAAGGGAATTGCTCTATACCCCCTGTAAGAGTTTCTAAAGCTCAGTAACAATGCCGAGCATCTATCAAAATGTCAAAAGGTTCATTATCTTAAAACCAAGGGAACAGATTTCTGAAGGCTTTTTCTAATACCAGCAATAAGGCCACTGTTGAGAGCTCGCAATTTTGCTGTTGAAATTGTAAGGGTTTAGTGAAGTGCTTCAGAAGAAGT
The DNA here is from genome assembly GCA_013398815.1 of Ibidorhyncha struthersii. NCBI lineage: Eukaryota > Metazoa > Chordata > Aves > Charadriiformes > Charadriidae > Ibidorhyncha > Ibidorhyncha struthersii. Next base: position 181,324 of record VZSZ01002053.1, read on the forward strand.
AATATGCATTGCACAAGTGATAGTGAAATTAATGGGGGCATTATCATTCTTTTTCCTTTCTGCTCTGCTAATTTTCCTATCTCCTCCCCCTCTGTCAATCACCCTTCCCCAATTACTTCTTTTACAGGCAAAAAGCTTGGGTTCACTATAGGCTCTGGAAGATTTCATAACATACCTCTAGGACAAGGGCAGGAGATGGTTGCAGAGGAGGCACTCAAGAAGGCTGCCAGACATGGCCATTTGGTTCTTTTCCAGGTGAGTGTCAAACAGCCCCTCTGATGGGGACTGTATCCTCAGCTGGAGGGATATTCCCAGAACACAAACAAAATACGCAGTGGATTACAGCAAAAGTTTTAAACGGCTAATAATCTTGTTCCTTTTTGCTTTTGCTTTTGATGGTAACAGGATAAACATCATATAAATAGAGTGTATGTCATGTTTTGCTGAACACTGTCCTCGCCCTCCCAGGAGGAACAGGAGAGATAAACGAGAAAGCCTCTGGTAGGTAGGTAGGACTGCCCTCAGGCATACGCTTCCCCCGCGTAATTAAGAGCTCCTGTTCCATTCAGTGGGCCATAATGGAGACTTTCATGAAATGGGTCTGACTCCCCCTTGGGAAGCTGTATAATTAGCCCCGGAGTGCTGCTCTTCTGAGATAGCAGCCACAGCTTTGGCCAGCATTGTATTGACCAAGAACCCACTCAGCAGTGGACAAAAAGATCTGCGCAATGCCCTGGCGAGCTGCGGTTCTCGCAGCAATAAAGGAGTGGACGGGAGCACTGCAGTTGTTCGTGCTACTGAAAGAAGGTGCTCCCCTCCCACCATTTTATGCTAGATAACCAATGGATATTTGTAGCAACCCCTTTGCCCTGAAGCCAAACAAGAAACGCACGTTCCAGGCTTCATATTAAAAAGGTCATGGGGATGGGGTGATTCCCTCCCCTTCTGGTTTTAACCTCAGCAACGTTTGGCTGTCAAGCAGGTCGCCTGCAACAAATGAAGAGGTGGGCTAGACTCAGTGTTGTATACCGGCTGAAATAAAATCACCGTGGGATGAGTGAGGGGCCTCGGTGCGCTGGGCGCTGTGCAAACAGGCACAAACTGACCCCTTTGTCAATGGTGAAACTGGAAGACTTCTTTAACCAGATTTCTCATGAGTAAGCAAGTCACACTTGTCTGAAAATAACCCTGCTTTTCTGCTCATGAGTATAGAAATGTTGTTGTGAAGGAAAGAAGAGAGTTGGTTTTCAGGGGAATTGCAGAGTGCTCAGCTGCTCTGGGGACAGGGTGAAAAAATGGGGAGATGGCAGAGGCCCTAAATCAGCAGTGTTGTGTGTCTGAAGCCACAGGGATAAATGGGGAACATCTGAGAGGCTTCTGGTGTTACAGACCTGCTCCATTTTCCAGCCCAATATGCCTGGCTTCTGAGGGAGGAGGAAGATGACAACTTTGCTGTGAAGATTTTTGGTAGCGAATGATTGGGGAAAGTCCAAAAGGAGACTACATAAAGATGCTGGAGCAAATCCCAAATGGTACTAAGCAGGCTAGAGCTAGTGGGATTTGGATGTACTCAGTGCTTCTCAAGCTTCAGTCTTATGGGTTTTGGCTTAAAACCCCTATATCTTTATGTTTAAAAAAAAAAAAAAACTCCTGGAGCAAAAAGATGAAGTATTTTACTAAGAATTTTGTTGGAGGATAGGGGGTGTATAATCAGATATTTTAAAAAGAACACCTAACCCTGCTATTCTGACTGACCTGGAAAATACTTTAAAATTTACTTTGGGTTCAGATCTAGCAAAACCAGTTGGCATAGTGGTTGGTAAACTGGCAGAAGAAAGACTGACTTGAAATTTTTTGGTGATAGGTTTAACTCTTCTGTCACTCTAATTTCTCAAACTCAGACACCTGATATATCGAATGGTTATTTTGTTATTATATTAAGGCTTGGATCGCTTCCACTTTGCAGTGGGCGGATGTAGCCTATATGAAAATACAGGCGCCGCCAAGCGGCAATCATGTCACATGATACAAAAGTCTCCCTCTCTTTCCATTCCCCTATTCCTTTTTCCGCATGTCAAGGGATAATTTGGGAATACCCCCTCAGTGGGCCTCTTGATACAGTGATGCAGCAGCCAGAGCGTGACTGACATGTCACATCCCTCGGCTGGCGTATGGAGTTGTAATTCCTCATGTGCTGCACAGAGATGGAAGCCAGTGCAATCAGCAGGTTCTGGCGCAGCAGTGAAGAGCCAAAGAGAAGCTGCATGGCTGAGCTGTGGTTTGAGTTGAAATGCTAGTACTGTAACCAAAAAAGTGGAGTGCGGGCTCATGGAGGGGTGAAGACAGCTGTAGCCCAGCCACATGTTAAACCTTTTTTTGGATATTCCCATATTTGACCAGTAGGTGCTTTGGAGGCAGATACGTTTCCACTATAACTCACTTCTCTGATCTACCAATGACTTTCCACTGTCTTCATATATTAAGAACCTTAAAGACTATTAGGCTCTGAAGTGGTATGAAACATATCTTTTAAGTAGCAGGATAGCTGTAAACATTTTTTATTTGCCTAGCGCTTCTTCAGTCTTACTCCTGGTATGCATTGGACGTGTTTCGTCTTAGCTCCCAGTTCTACAGAGAACTTTCAAAGACGGCTTTTCCCAGCTTCCTGCTCCCCCCCAGCCTTTCCCAGTTTCTGCTGAGTTATTCTTGTCTTTACATGTGATAACACCCACACCCCCAGATCCCTTAACCCTGAGTTTATAATACTTTCATTAGCTTCAGAATCAAGGCCTAAAACTTCAGAGGCTAATGGTGAAACCTCTGTTATTTCAACATATATCAAGAAATGGCAGTAGCTAAGAGTCTTCAAGTTTATTCTTTGTATTACCAATTTATTTAATAATAAAATGGTGCTTTGAATTAAGTAACGTAAATAATTTCCATTATAAAGCCACAATAACAATGTCTTAAGAATGACAAATTTATTTATTTTCCCACAATAACCATATCAGCTGTCTTTCAACAGACTATTCATCTGGTAGCCAAGTGGCTAGGAACCCTGGAAGAACTTCTTGAGCAATACAGTGACGAAAGTCATCCTGATTTCCATGTCTCTATCAGTGCTGAACCAGCTCCAACCCCAGAAGAGCACTTCATTGCTCCTCAAGGAACACTAGAAAATTCGATTAAAATTACCAGTGAACCTCCTACAGGGATGGTGGGTAATTTGCATTCTGCTCTCTACAGTTTTGACCAGGTAAAAGCAAGATGTACTTTTTTTTTTTCATTCATTTGTTTTAGTTACTCCTTCCCCTGTGGGGAGAAGTGGTGACATTGATGACAGCTTTGTAGGAGACCAGAACTTTGGGATCTTTGTGCTTCCAAACTAGCCTGACAGCTGCAGGGTACCTGCCCTCTGTGCCCTGCGCTGCTTTTGTGTTTCCCGTCCATGTTGGGCAGGAGAAAATGCGTGACAATAATGCGTGCATTTGTATTATTAAATGTAGACACGCATAGGTATGCTTACAAAAATAGAAAGAAGTGCATTTATCTCACACCAGCTTTAGCCAGTGGTGCAGTCTTATCAAAAAAACTGTCCATGCTCTAAATTCAGAGCTCTTTCATTCAACGTTACTCGCGAACTTTGCTCAGCTCTAAACCTGGTTTGACCATGTCCATTCTCCCACAGAGTGGATTTATGTACCCAGATGTTCAGGCAGTGGCTGAGTACCCTGTGTATGAATTCCTGGAGTTAGGCATAAAGGAAGGAATTACTGAGCAAGGGTTACACGCTGTTTGTTGTTTTGTCTTTTGCTCTTTCCCTGCGTGAGGTTCTGCAGAGCTGCCTGGTGGGCGGGGAGAAAGAAGCAGGAGAAAGAAGACACGAGAATGTGGAGGACAGGAATGTCGCTGGACGTGTGTAGGCTCCTTCACTCCAGATCCCTGGAGTTATCCCGGTCTGTTACCCTGAGGAACTTGTAGACAGATCTTCAAGCTCAGTGCAAGTCAGCTTCCCCGCAGCTGTGAAAGCACTGGAGCAGCAAGCTTATTCGTGTCAGCGAAGCAGACCCTGATAAAGGCAACTGTACACTTTAGCCTTCCAGCAGTGTATTAGCATGTATTTATTTGAGCATAGGACACGTGAAGGCAGAGCTTGGATGTGAAAAGGGTAAAAGTTTCTTTTAAAAGGAACTCTGCTAACCAATGCCTAGAAAAAAAGAGCCGTGCACTAAAAGAGCCGTGTCAAAGCTACCTTGGCCACAAGTGGATTGACTTTGATGGTATGAGGTGATTCAGAAAGATACTTGTGAGAAGGGAAGAATCACTGTGGTTTTGTAGCTAAACAGACAAGTATTAATGCAGCTTTTTTTTTCTTCTTTTTTATAATTTATAATAATGTTTTTAATCGAAAGCTGAAAAAGCAAGACGAAGTTTTTAACAAAGGCAATTCATATGCATTGTTGTCCCACTTCAGGCTGTGTTTAGTATAAGAAATATATATATATATGTATTTTAATTAGCTAATTTCTCAGCTTGATACCTTCAAAAACTCTCTTTTTTTCCCCCATTATTTCAAAGTAATGGCAGCTCAAGCCATGGCTGTTTGTGGCTTGCTACAAATTCCTGTACAGACTCTGTATTTAATACATTTCTGGTTAAGCTATTTTAATTTTTGGGGGGAAAAAAAAAGCATTGTAATAAGAAAATTAAACTATGCCTAATCCAGGTGGAATAAATTTCATGTCTTGTGGTTTTCTTTCTTTCTAGAAGCTTGTGTTGTATTTTTCCTGGTTAAACCTAGGATTCTGGCTTAAGGAGGGTTTTTTGTCAGACATAAAATCCTTCACCTTTGCTCAGACTTTGCTACCTGTTGTTCAGCTCACGATGACCTATTTCCTTTTGACAGCCAAGAGCTTATCCCTCTAAAGTTCCTTCCACACATCCATGTTTTTATGGGTATCAAAAGTCATTTTGTTATGTCAATTACTTCTTAAACTAAGACAGAATATAGAAAACTGGCAGAGAACCAAGAATGGATTTCTGCAGTTTTTAAAGGAAAATGGCAAATAGTTTGTCTCAGTAATTTAAAAACCAGCTGAAGCCCTGCGCAGGGTCTCATTTTGCTGAGATTCTTTACTAACACTATAAACAAAAGAGGCAAAAGAAAAACGATTAGACCTCACTTTCAAACATGACTCTTTAGGAAACAGTCTAAAATTTGAAGGAACAGTATGCTTTTTAATAAATGTTAAACTGGCAGATTTTCTACTTAGGATAAAGTCTATGGGTGATTTATGCTGAGAAACTATAGCAGTTATCTGAGTACTATTTATAGAGTTCTAGTTAGAGCCTCTATTTTTATTGGTTTCAGTAGCACAACGGTTCTCTTTCTTAAGGGACATTTGGAAGTAAAAAGGTAACCATCAACGCTTTTGCTTCTGGGAATTACTGCAAGAACTACTGCCTAATAGTCACTGATCACTAAGAAACCCGTTTCTCCCTCTCCTTCAAACTCCGGGCTTGTACGTGCTGCCTTTTTGCAGCTGAGGCAGGCACAGCTATCGATAACACTGCTGGTTGTTAGCTGGATAAACGTATTCCTCTTTTTCTTCGTCAGGATACCCTTGAACTGTGTAGTGAGAAGGGGAATTTACAGGCATCCTTTTTTCTCTGTGCTGTTTTCGCACCTGCGTTGCTGGGAGACTGAAGTTTGGCCCTCAGGGCTGGGATGGAAGGTACCCGTTCAGTGCTAGAGATCTCGCCGCCTGCATCACTGTCCTCCGCAACTATCTAGAGACCCAGGCGAAGGTAGGAAGTAGCGGTCAGGTAACCGCGCGCCAAGGTCATTTCAACTCAATCAGCTTTTTAGACTGAATAAGGGGAACTGTTATTTAGGTAGCTGGCATTATACAATGCTGTTGCTGAGTATGAAAATAAACCAGATCAAAAGAGGGGGTAGGGGGGTGTTTGCGGGGTTTTTTTTTCTGGCAATGGATGCTTGAACTTTGTAATATAGGTCAAACCAGTTCCACGTCAGTAGCTAAGGGGGAAAAAAATGCCCTTCATTATGTTAACAAAAACAGTGGTTTACATGTGCATATATGCCAAATTCATTAGGCAGGTAATGAAGCATTTGCACAAATGTAATTACATACAGCAATTCTGACAGTTCATAACACTGCATTAATAATCACTACAATTAGTTCTGATGATGGAAGCAATTTACAGCACGTCACATGTATAAATAATGGTGCATTTCCTGCATGTGTCATTATTATGTATTAAGGATGCCACCTTGTTGTGACTTTCTCAGTAATGTTCCCCTTGAGTCAAAGTTAAGGGTAGATGAGTGATTTTATTTCTGAGCTACAGCATATTTCACACTTGTGTAGTTTAAATACTCAGTTGAGGTCATTTGTTTAAGTTCTGTATATGAAATGCATAAATAAGAGCAATAATTATTTATTATTGAATGATATAGGATAGTACTGAATAGGTCCTCTCATTTTAATAATGTAAAGAAATTTAAGAGATATTTATAAAGAAAAAAAGAGAAGGAAATATCCCTTGATTGATTCTCCGTGACTCCCAACTTGTATTTACTCTTACAAATTAATTTTTCTTTTTCCTTTTTACCCCTACTGACCTTTATTCAGCTAATAGGACATGAAACTGTTTTTCCTTACTGTGGTACTCGGTGTCATAGTGAAATAATTGCTTAATTTTATAGTGATGATTTAATAATGCTTCCCATTTAGAAAACAAGTCTATAAAATCAGCTTATTCAAACCCTTAGTTTTCTTTGCTAATAAATCTTGCTGCTCTAAGCTCTGTTCTTTTCAAACCACAATTCATAGGCTGGATAATTAATTTTGCTAATTAATGAGAGGGAGGATTCTGATGGCAGGGAGGGCTAGAAAGGTCTGTAAGAGGGAGAATTATTTCTTCTGTCCTCTTAGTAATATTGCTTATTGGCCCTTCTCATTGTATTGGTTAGTGATTCATTACCCTGTGGCTTTAACATAGGTATTGGAGAGAGAAAAGAGATCACAATTTTTTAAAATGTGACTTTGTATGTATATACACATGTATATGACTTTGTGTGTATGTGTGTGTGTGTATATATATATATATATATATATAAAATCTCCCAATTGAGTATCCTTTAGTTCATCAGGTAGCGGAAATTGCCCTAACTCCATCATCACTTGCAATCTCAGCTTGACTTCACCCATTTTCCTGTTGCAAAGACAAACTCCACCACACCAACCTCTGACAGTTCCACAAGTGAAATGCGGGATGCCTGATCCTGCCTCATTGTCCTGCTCTTCCCCTCTGCTTTCTGATCCCCATAGGCACGTTCATGGAGTTACCGTTCGACGTTGCGAGGGGGATGTGGTCTCCGTCCTCACCATATCCATCCACTGAGCAATGGCTCAGAGGTTTTTCGAGTACAACAGCCCAGTTTTCTATAGAGTACAATGGCAATTATGCAAACCTGACAGCCCAAAATATTTCTAATGCAAACCCCTCAGTTTTCTCACACTAGCAAAAATGTCCCTTTTATAGCACAAGCTTTGATTATCCCAGTGTAATCAATGCCCCTGAAGTGTGCAGCTGAATGAGCTTGTACTGAGTTAGAATATTGATATACTCTTCTAAAAGACAAAGGAAAAAGCCATTTCTTGAGATAAATATATATGAAATTAGAAAAACATTAAATGTGATTCTGTTGCCAACAAAGAGAAAAGCAGGTTTATTCTAACTGCAAGAATGTTTCATTCTAAATCCAAGTTATTGGCATTTTTTCGCAGGGATTCTCTCTTCAGGCTTCTCATCACCAGCATGCAGCATTGCGTATTATATTCCAGTGGCGTTTTTTTTCCCCTTCTTCTTTTTTCATTCTCTTCAAACCAGTTTAAAAGAAAGATGGATTAGAGTTTCACATATTCAAATTGAAATAAACTTGTAGCAAGCAGTCTGGAATAGCTGCAGCTATTTTACTTGTTCTGTTCTGTCACATCATGCAATATTTAAAGCCCATAATTAAGTTTTTATTTGAACTGTTGGGAGGCAAATACTGCCCCCAAGGGCGTAAAGGCTCCTGTCTGGAAAGGCTTCATCACAAACTGGCATATTTTGCAAACCAAAGGGTAGCGAAAAGAAGCTTCAAACTCTGTGAAGCCAAATAAAAGAGAAAGATAGCAGTTCCTTGAATAAAATGTGTTACCATCGTTAATCATATGCTATAACAGTGGCATTATGACTAGAGTTCTACAATAAACATAATGCTTATGTGATGTGGTAGTAATGGGATTAATATTAATTCACTTTTTACCGAAGTTCTTGAATACATCCCAAATTCAAATAATGCAGAATTTCAGTTACTGAGTGTTTCCTAGTGAGGAGATATAAAAGACTGCAATCAGATACAAGTTTTTTATTTCTCCTCTAAGAAAGGCACAGTAGGTTACCTTCCTGTCACTTATGAGGATTATGTTTTTAAAGATCTGTATGGAAAAATACATGCGTGCGCTTGTTAATGAGTTATGTTCTCTTATATCATGCAGTGTTTGGAAAATATACTTTTCTCTTAAAAGCTTTTTATAAGGGATAAGGTAGAAAACATGACATAAGGCTCAGATGATACACTTTACACCGTTACTGAATTTTAGTCACAAACTTGATATTTTTACTCAGATATTTATAGATACCTCTCACTGGATTGAAATAAAAGAAATCTGTGTTTCAGTGTAGTTATTTGCTAAACAAACAAAACCCAGCAATGCGAATATATAAGCATGAAGCTTTCGGAAAGGAAGTATTTGAATTTCTTTTGTTTCTCTTAAGAGTGTTTATTCTGAGCAGCTTTGGTTTGGCCTTTAGAAAGCTGACTTGTTTTATTCAGTGATGCATTCTGTGCCCCCAGGTAAGTTCCGTAAGACCTGTGTTACCTCTTTGGTGAGATGATGTACAGTGGCTGCATCACCGACAGCTGGGACCACAGGATCTGCTGTGTATATCTGCAAGAATTCATCAGCCCACCTGTGGTAAGAACTTTCATACATACGTAAAGCTCTTGAACACGTAGATAGTATGTTCAGCCTAAGAGAAAGTCATCTTTCAGAACTGGACCCTTGCGGGGAAGGCTACAAGCTTTCTCATCTGTGCGGCCCCACCTGTAGCACGGTCTCGTCTGGCTGTGGAGGAATAAATTCCCCCACTTGTAATGAGTACAGTGATTCATCATGAGCAGATTTGGTCTGCAAGGGTTTGTGACTGAGCATATTGCTCATTTAAATACTTTTGCAAGCGCCCTTACTTGGCAACTTGAGTTCGGTGTTTTGTAACACTGCTTGCATAGCCAGCTTAATGATTTTAGGGGATAGTACATTTAGGTTTTCATTTTCCTAATAAAACTATTCTCTTTTAAGGTGCTGCCATTTAGAAAGGTCTGGGTGGGCATAGGAAAGTATCTTTTATGGAACTGCACCTTAACCGGCGTAACTGGTAGACTCACCAGTTACAGCAGTCCAGAAAGGCACTATCCTCAAAACTTACATTTACTGTTTGTATGTTTTCTTCTCCAGGTAAATAATAGAATGGAAATGTTTTACATTTCCTTGCATTTTCCATTTCCAAAATAGGGAAAACCATTTGTAAGACTGTTTCTCATTTCCCATCACCCTCTCACACATCTGGTTCTGTAGCTTTGTCAGATTATCACCAGCCGATATGCACAGAATTATTCAAATTTCACTATTGAGTTTTGGTCCTGGACAGCAGTGTATATGCAGCATCCATGAGTCCAAGGTGCAAGATTGCTAAAGTTGCTTCTAATCAGAAGCAAATGTTAGAAATTTTGAGGATACAAAAAGAAAATGGTGCTTTACTTCCAAAAAGCCTTTCATGGAAATTAATCTGTTTTCATATACATATATTTATATAAGATGTGTATGTATATATGGGGTGGGGGGTGTAAATATATAAATAAAAAAACCCAACTGGCTGCTTCTAAGCTGCTGACCTAGTCACTTTATAGCGCAGATTGTACACAATTTGCTGAAAACAGCTGAGAGATTTTTCAAGTGCCCTTTCCAGACTTGTGATTTTCCATTGTCCAAAGGTAAAAAGCTTATTTGGGAGAAAAAAAAAATATGAAAATTAGCATGTTAGGTGTGAGCAGGCCACTTGCAGAGCCTGGCTAACCTGAGGAAAGTGCACTGTTCCCCCTCGGCGATGCAGCTGAAGCTTGCCCTTCGGTGGTGAGCGAGATGAGCTTGCTGGTGTCTCTTCGGTCCCTAACGAGTGGGTTTTCATATGTCAAAGAGCCACACTCAGATGAAGGCAATTGGAAGTAACTGCTCAGAAGAAGATGCCCAAGAGTAAGTTGCCATGGAGATGGAAAGGCTAAACACCACTGTACTCCTGACCTCGGTGGAGGCTGATTTCTCCAAATGACAGCTGAGGTCGCGGGGGCATGGTGGGAAGCTCATCCTGCTGGCTCCGGCTCTGCCTCTAGCCTATGGATAAGTAAAGAATTACTGCTTCCAGTTTAGGCAGTCCATTAACCTTCACAAGCCTGAACTTACATTCAAATAATTGTAAAATAAGTATAGGTGGTGAAACCTGAGCAGAATCCCTGCTATTTGTATGGCCTTTGGAAAGTTTAGGGACCCAACCCCGAGTGTGGATCCACTGGTATTTTAAATAGTGAGATATCTTTCCAAGCTTTTTTCAGTAATTGGAAAATTTTAGAGCCCCAAATTAACAGCAGAAATTACCAGAAAATCATTCATTGACTGGCAGCCAAATGAATGCAAACAGGATGGCGATGCCTTTCATCAGCGCTGGCACTTTGTGTTCATTGGGGAGATTACCTTCTCTTTTACCTGTTCGCATTACTGATGAGGTCTTTTAGCTATAAATTCATTCCATGAGGTGCCTTACAATAAACCACTGTACGTCAGCTTCGCTGTAGCTCATCTGGGATCTGTCATAAGGACAGAAGGGCGGTGAGCGCCTGCTATGAACCTCCATAACCCACAGCCTCCCTCTGTGCGCATGACTCCCAGGAATACAGTAAAACCTGATTTAAGTGCCAGGAGAGAGACTGGTAAGTACAGATTGTCTGAACAGAATTGATCTTCCACTTGAGGTGAATAATAGGGCTTTTTTTTTTTTTTTTTTTTCAAAACCTCAGCACTACTTCAAAGTGGCATCTTAAGGCATAGCTTATTGTGGGTGAGATTAGCAGTGCAGGTTCAGGCGCAGGTAAATGGCTGGTTGCAGAACCAAAATGACTTCAGAAATAAGTGCTTACTGGTGTTATTGTGAGCAGCAGCTTGTTGTTGACTGTTCTAAATGCCAAAAGCTGTTAAATTTTATTGTGATTTTGTGGAGTGGACCCTGCATTAGGAAGAAATAGCTCCTGTGAAAAGTACCGCTTAGAGCCAGAAATATTTTTCAGCAAAAACAACTTCCCAAGTCTAGTTTAAAACCCAGACAGCTCTGTGACAATAAGTTCAGAGAAACTCTTTGAATCCAGTGAAGTCCTTACAGCGCAGGAGCTGGGGGAGCCTGGAAGATAAATGTGATTGCTACAGCTTTTGTTCTGTCCTGCCATCAGTAGGAGGGCAGCCCCCCGAGAGTCCATCTCACCAAAGCCCCCTGTCTACCTACTTAATTGTTGACCTGCTCCCAAGTCCTGAGTTTTATCTTTAATGTCCTGACAGGGGTAGGGCCTGCCTGTTCTATAGGAAAGGTGCAGTTAATGGTATTTGGTTCAATATTGAGCTGGTTGAGACCTTAATTTTTTCTGCTGTGAAAATTATCACCACTCTCTATCTCATTGAGGTCAAAGCAGCAGTGCAAAACCCCGTGTGAGACTCCTACATTTGAAGAGATGGAACAGAGTAGCAGGTTTTTCCTTTTTGTTCCGGCTCCGGGGTGTTAACAGCCAGGCAGAAGAGAAGGAAAGGGACATCAACACATAAAGAAATGTCCTAACTGGCAACCATTTATGTGGAAAGTGGATTAGGATCACTGTATCTGACAAGCTAAGAATTGCACAAATACTGACATGTGTTGTCACTTTTCCACACTCCATTTAATTGTCTCATTGACCTGTTGCTCGCTGTAACCTCTTTAAGGTTATTGTGAGCACAGTGTGTTTGTGCAAAGCCCCTAGTTAACGACACACCAAGCAGAATTATTATTGAGGCCCATGTATTATTGAGGTGGGGGTTCAGGTGAGTTGAGTCTCCAGTCCTGCCTCTCCCACGGGCATTCTGTGTGACTCTGTCCTGTGTCTCAGACTCTCATCTGCAAAATGGCATAATAATCCTTGCTTGTCTACTGAGGGGGTGCAGAAATTCAGTACTTAAAATACACCTGCCTTGGCAGTGACCGTCCTTAAAATAAACTCAGAGCATCCTCATGAAGGAAGCAGCAACAGTTTTTCAAGACTGCAGAAAATGGGAACGTCAGAAAAATGTGCAAATAGTAACTGTGCTAAAAACAGTTTGGTAACCCTGTTCCACTGTATCAGAACATACAGGTGTCATGTCCAGACAAATTTCTGAAACTTTGTAGATGCAGAAGGCTGTTTCAACAACTGGTGACAGCATTATCAATAACATTATCGATTCTTTTACAGAAGCTTGAAGGGGACCTGTCTCTGGCACCTGGTTGCTTGGCCCCCCCAAATCTGGATTATGCTGGATACCATAAATACATAGATGAAATGCTTCCATCTGAAAGCCCTGTACTATATGGACTGCACCCCAGTGCTGAGATGGGATACTTGACAACATCAGATTATCTCTTCAGAACTATTTTGGAAATGCAACCCATGAATTCATTTGTAGGAGAGGGATCAGGCCAGTCTACAGAGGAAAAGGTAAAGTTCTTCATCTGGTTCACTGTTGGTGCTGTTAATTACATGTGGAGCACACATCTTACCATGTTCTTTCAGGAAGAGACACAACTTCTAGGGAAGAAAAAAAAAGATTGCCTGTGCAATCTGCACTAGGGAGGCTTTTAGACCAGAGGAACATCTAACATGTTACGCAGACTTTCTTTCTCACTGTGAATTTAATAGGGGGGAAACAGGGGATGCATCTATCTTGCTTTTTTTGTGTGCGTGTGCTTTTATAAACAAGTACAGCAGCACCAACTTCCTAAAAAAAGTTATGGTTGGCTCAGTGGTGAGCCTAGTCTTCACCTTTGTGCTTTGTTCCCAACTCCTGCATGATAAATCTGCTTTGGGTAGCTTCCCTGCTCCTTCACGCTTGTGCCAAGTGTAAGAAGTCCCTCCCAGGTTGCGGTCCTGGCTGCTTTGTCAGGCTGACACAGTTGGGATTGTTCAGCCTGGAGAAGAGAGGGCTCCGGGGAGACTTTATTGTGGCCTTCCAGTACCTAAAGGGGGCCTACAGGAAAGCTGGAGAGGGACTTTTTACAAGAGCATGGAGTGATAGGACAAGGGGGAATGGCTTTAAACTGGAAGAGGGTAGATTTAGATTAAATATTATGAAGAAATTTTTCCCTTTAAGGGTGGTAAGGCACTGGAACGGGTTGCCCAGGGAAGTTGTTGAGGCCCCATCCCTGGAGGTGTTCAAGGCCAGACTGGACGGGGCTTTGAGCAACCTGGTCTAGTGGGAGGTGTCCCCTGCCCATGGCAGGGGGGTTGGAACTAGATGATCTTCAAGGTCCCTTCCAACCTAAACCATTCTATGATTCTACGATTCTTTCTGCCATGTTCACAGCACAGCCTAGCAGTGAGGTGTAGGGTCTCAACGCCAGGAAGAGCAGCCCAAGCACAGTGCTCTCCCACCGCTCCCCTTCCTGGGCCCTTGATCTGAGCAGGAGGCATGTGGCTGCTCCAAGAGACTTCCCTTGCAAGCAGCAGCTGAGGAGATTTTTAGGGATTTTTAGTTTTCTGGTAGTCTGAAGAGGTGAAATCTGGACAAGGAGGCTGTCTGACCACCTCTTAGCCTCAGCACCTCTCTTGTACCAAATCTGGAGTTTAGCAGAACAGTAACGTTAATACCTATGAGCTATCAGATGCTGGGTTGAAGGGACCAACCCGAATACAAAAGCTTTGTCACTTAATATCTGGGGCACTGTAGTTCTGTTCACAGACAAGGTATCTCAGATACCCAGATAACTTAGTACAGCCAAAGTGACTCCAGAAAAATATAAAAGCCTGGGTTTTAAGAATGGAACAGCACTGGTGCTGTGCTTAATAGATTAAATGAATAAAGGATAAACAGAAAAGGAAAATGTAATCAGAATTCTCAGCTAGTTCTGTTATCAGACCCTGCTGTCTTCTGCACCTTCCTTTCTGAGTGTAGGCCTGAGAAACCATGTCCAGATCCCCACAAAACCGGCATATCATGAGACTGAGCCTTCAGCTCCTCATCCTTACCAGAGCTAATTAAATTCTCCCATGACTCCCACTCCCTTTCTGCAACTCTCCATCCCTTTCTTCATTCCCTCCTTTTCCTCTGGGAACTCTTTTTTTTTCTTTCTGGTATCACCATCAGATCATGGGGGTTTTGCAGGAAGGAATATGACAGCTCTGCATGCAAGTAGCCAAACAACGCTTCATTTCCCAGGCGGGTAACTTGTGCTTTTCATGTTTGGTTCCTATCCACTTTAGTGACTGTGGACAATTATATATGGCATTCATCATTCATCCTGCCAAAGCTAGGGCTGAAATGGAGACTGAGCTGCATTAATGTTGTGATTTCAGTTCCTGCTCATTAGTACTGTTATAAACTGGTTTTCATTTGTATTCTGTCTCAGTTCCAGAGCAGGCCTGCAGGGAGGGAGAGAGGCTCTTTCTGGGGGTGACACATGTGTGTGTGCATGTGCCTGCACTGTAATTTGCCCAGTGCCCAAGACAGAAAGGACTGTGGGCGGCGGAAGGGGAGATAAAAGCTATTAGGTACTATAGAAATACAAACTACTAATCACGCTTGACTAAAAACCAAGGCAATCTCAGGATACGTCCTTGTAACAGCAGTCATCCCAAGCCCAGGGTTGATGTGTTGGTGGGCTTTGCGGGGTCGGTGTTACTTGAAAACATAAAGCTAAATAGAAGCTGCTAAATGTTTTGCAGTCATTTATCTCAATACTGTCGCCAAAGAGACAGCAAAGGTGGGTGAGCATCTTTTTTTTTATCTGCCTAAGAAAATGGGATGTTTGCTCCCCCTGGAGAAGAAATCAGACTTGAAAGTAGAAGAGTGAAAAAGAGTTGATTGCAGTGATTTCTAATGGCTCTGTTTGTATTGGCCTGGAAAGGTTAAGAATGTCCTGGACGATATTCTGGAGGTGCTTCCCAAGAAGTTCAGCATGGCAGAAATCATGCAGATGACTGCTGCCTGGAGCCCCTATGCCTTTGTTTGCCGTCAAATGTGAGAGGATGAACCTCCTCCTTTCAGAGTCTCTATGTCTCTTAAATAGCTGGACCTCGGTCTGAAGGCAAGTGACTTTTTTATTAACAGTATTGTTGCTCTTCTGTGCAATTTGGGGCTTTTTCTTGCCTTTTTTTGGAAATGAAAAGAATAGCTATTCTTTATGATGCCAGTATGCTATTTATTGTTCTCCAAAGGGGAGCTGATGTTTTCTCCTCACATGGAAATGCTGCAATCTGCACTCTTCTATGATGCTGTGCCAGACACATGGACTAACTAGCATATCCATCCACTGGTAAGTACGCTACACTAACAGGGTTTAGCTGCTATGCACAGAGCTATTCCAGTGTTTTAAAACCAGCAGCTTTGTTCCCTTTATTTTTTTTGTCCAAAATCTGTCTTAATGCAAGTCAGTTTTAGTTTGAAGTGAGTTTTTCAGAAATACTAAGCACTTTGCTAAAGCAAGGCTTCATCACCTCCCTTGTGACAAGTGCTAGGGGTGTTCAGCATCTTGCAGGATTCCTTTTCCCCTACGCTGCTGCCACCAGCAATATCCACTTGCAGGCGTTTAGATATGGAAAAAAACAGGCAGTGTTTTTGGAAATTCCTCTGATATCTCATGGCAACGTGTGCTGTAGTACACCATTATCCAGAGTCTCTGTTAGATGCTTTTGTGCTCCTGGTTTGTACTTTGCTGTGTCTTACGGGAAGTTAAATGCACCACTGAAGATGGTATCAGACAATTTTCATTTAGGAAGCCATCAACTGTTGTTGCCAATTTTCGGCAGTTTCTGAAGGTGCGTTAACATTAGTAATGGTGATGTCTTGGGGAGAAACCTGAGCAAGGTGATTGAGCATACTCACATGTAAGCATGTAGTTTCTGGTTACTTCAGCCATGTGCATTCTCTGTAGACAAAAGTACTCTTAAAACTTGAAGTCTGCAATTTATTTTGTCTATAAAAAAAGTAATACAAAGAGATTAAGGCAGAAGCTATTGCTGCTTCTCTTTTTGCGTTACTGGTCTTCTCATGCGATATGGAGAACTTGAGATCTGGACACGGGACCTTATGCAGCCAGCAGTGATGTGCCTTTCTGGCTTGTTCAATCCACAGTCCTTTCTGACAGGTAAGCAGTGATGGTTGTCAGGAACCAGGCATATCGTTTCACTGCCAGACATTTATTGGTGTTATTTAGGTTTGTGATGCTCTCTGGAGAGTTAAGCACAGTTTAAATAAAAAGATAAAAATCGGCCGAATATCAGAATAACCATCTCCTGAAAGCAGGGGGAACAATACAACCTTGTCTTCAGCCTCCTCAGAAGCATGAAGACAAAGCAGCTAAGGAAATAAATGCTGAATTTCATAGTTTAAAAAAGGTTAAGAGTGCAAGTCTTCCTGCCATTATTATTTAACCAATTAAGTGCATTCTGGTTTATTCTGTAGTATTAACCCACTGTTACTGTGCTAAGCAGAAAAAAAAACATCAGTCTCCCGGTCCTCTTTGTGCAGTTGTTGCCACAGTAAGGGATGAAAAATCTTCAGCAATGTACTGATGTCTCATTTCTTGCCATGATCACAGCACATATGCATGTATTTATTCTGAAGACCACAGTGAAGCCACATGAGAGCCCAATAACAGGGTATCTCAAATTCTGTATGGCCACCAATGGCACTCAGATAATCCTTTGCTAACCTAGCAGAAGGGTGGCCAGGAGCTCCTCACAGGGTACTGGCCAGGCTGCCATCGCTCCCTGGAGAAGATGCGCAGTGGTGGCCCAGGGAGTGTTTTGCAGCCCAGACACTGAAGCACCTCTCCCTGTACTTAGAAGCAGAAAGGGATGGCAGCGTGAGGACTGGCAGGCAGCTCCTCTTCTCTCTGCTGCTCATGTTGAGGTCCCCAAATGGTGCTCATTTTGTGCCACAGGCAACAGAGGAACCCCACTATATTTTTCATGCTTGCTTCTTTTTTTTTTTTTTTCCCCTCTCCAAGCTTTCTCTTCAGGGCACTTGTTCCTGTCTAGGGCGGGGGGAATGTAAGGACCATGCAGGCCAGAATAGATGTTAGCATGGGCTTGTTCTAAACAGGGACTTGGCTGAAGAGAAGCAGTGTCTCAGCAATGCAGTCTTGTTCCCCTGCTGGGCTTGCCGGAGGCTGCGGGGGGGGGTTGGTTTGTTCTGTACTGTGCAAACTATTTTGTTTCCAAACAATTGCATTCAGCTTTTTTGCCTTATTTCAAATAATGGCCAAAGCTAAAAAAAAAAAAACAAACACAAAACTAAAACAAAGCAAACCCCAGTCAGTCTCACACTTAAGCACAACTGGCCCAAGAGGCACATTAACAATTCTGACATTAAAATTCCTGTCTGGATATTGAATTATTGAAAGTATTATTTTTTTCAGTTGTAATGCAGAGCATGGCACGCAAGAACAACTGGCCTTTGGATATGGTGTGCTTGACTGCAGATGTTACCAAAAAGACCAAAGATCATTATGGCCACCTACCAAGTGGAGGAGCCTATATCTGCGGGCTTTTCATGGAAGGTAAGAAATAAACTTAAATTCCTTGATCTCAGTAACCTAGTTCAGGGGCTCTAGATTCCTTCATTAGGTAGATAAGTTCCATCAGGAGTTGGACTAAAGTGTTGTGACCCTATGAACAGTGCCGAGGAAGTCCAGGAATGGTGACGGATTGTTGATGTTGGTCCAGTGACTTTAAATTTCATGCCAGCTTGTTGTCCTAATCACTGACTATACCTAATGCATTTAAATAACTATTGACAGCCTGAACAAGGTCTGCATTGTAATAAAGCAGCAGCTAATCTAGTTGAGGTTCAGAAGCATGAAGACTATTCCAGAGACATTAAATTTCACCCCGATACTGATCACCTAGAAATTCTGTGCACCTCTTAGGGGTGCAGAAAAGGGTTAGTAGTTACCAGATATTGGTAACCTGAATTAAGCCATATACACAGTTGCAGTTACAAAAAAAAAAAACAACACAAAAACCCCCAAAACCAAACCAACAACAAAAGAAACCACAATCAAAACAAACCAACAAAACAAACAAAGCCATAAAAAAGCTGTTTCTCCCACCTAAGCAGAAAGTTGTCAGTTCTAAATAAATAGATGTAAAGAACTCTGAATTTGTAATTTGCTCGGCCTTAATACTTATAGGCCATTGGGGAGACATACCAAGGAGCAAGGAAATACTTGCAAACCCCTGTATTAGCATGAGGTATAACAACACACCTAAGCGGGTGATATGTAAGTACGACATGAGTAGATTTTTATCTGGGTTTCCAAGCAGTCAATTACTGCAGTAGCTGTAATATGGTTGCAGGCTGTCCCTGAATGGAAATCACGTTCATCTGTTGAGCTGCAACCCCTCTTTTAACAACTTTCAGAGGACAAACATTGTACCTTGCTCTTCTGGAATTGTATTTTCCCAAGACTGAAGCAAGAAATGACAAGACTCGCAGTCAAAATGAGATTTTAGTTTTAACTTAGAGAGGCTGTCAACCAAGTTACAGCTAATTAGAGGGAAAATGAATAACTCCAACAGGCAATTAGATAAACGTCATCATTACTCGTACTCTTCACTAGACCTTCACTAGAGAGGCAAAAGGAAAGCAACTCTTTTGGAAGGGAGTTATTACTACAGCAGGTAAGCTCCAAGGGGAAAGTCAGGGCAGGGGTCTGGAGCAATGATAAGCATGTCATTTGACGGTTGCTTTTTGAAAGGGTAGCCCAAATTTTTTAGAGGATTTTCTTTTAAAACATCTGTCGCTCAAAGGGCAATACTGTTCATTCCTCCTCTGGATAGGAGGAAGGCACTGAGGAACCTTGTGAGGTGTGGTTGCTGTGTTTCTGTTGGTATTTGCAAACATAAACTTTTGTGTTGCTACATAAACAGTCCTAAAGTCCACAACAAGCATCTGCAACATTTTATATGCTGGTTTGTTAGAACACACAACAAACCTAAATCCAGCAGCTTTCAGAAAGCGCATGGCCCTTCAGCAGCACAGAACTCATCTGTCTTAACTACACTGTAGCACTTCTTTGATACCTCATGATACAAACATATGCTAAATACTCCAGCACAGTTCTCCACCTTTTGGGATATTTGACCATAAACTAGTGGAGAACAAGGAGAAAATCTAAGCACTTGACTTGGACAGGCAAGCTTAGTCACAGACATACTCAAA
Source organism: Ibidorhyncha struthersii (assembly GCA_013398815.1). Taxonomy (NCBI): domain Eukaryota; kingdom Metazoa; phylum Chordata; class Aves; order Charadriiformes; family Charadriidae; genus Ibidorhyncha; species Ibidorhyncha struthersii. The sequence continues at coordinate 200,949 of VZSZ01002053.1, forward strand.
GTCCCCACTGTAAGTAAGTAGTTTCCAGTCCCTGCTTTCAATAGAATGCCATGCCGATGAACCCACAAGTCCAGTCCAGGCAGATGCTACGTACTTACCTCCACATTCATACAAAGAGATGACGCCCAACAGGCCAGCAACAGTCTACACTAAATCTGTATGTTCAAATGTAGCTTTAAGTATGTAGCAGTAAGCAACTGCTTGAACCTAAATTATTCTGGTCTTGCAGTACAGAACACCATGTAAGCCATGTGCCTGTGCTCATTGCAGGCACCAGGTGGGACATCGAGCTGGGGACCATGGCTGAAGCGCAGCTCAGGGAACTGACTCCAGCAATGCCAGTCGTTTCTGTAAGGGCTGTTCCAGAGGATCGAAGGGAAACTAAGAACGTTCAGTATATAAAACCAAAAGCAGAGGGCCAACTTACGTTTGGACCTTAAATCTGAAAAGCAAGGAGAAGCCAGCTAAATGCGTTCTGGCAGGAGGAGCTTCACTCTTGGCAGTTAAGTACTAAGTTTTCAATAGTACATACTGTTTTCTCAATCTGCCTTGTGGTTAAAGCAAAAGGAGATAAATATTTTTCAGTCAGCTGGGGCAGCAGATTTGCCTCACAAAAGAACATTCCTTAGTGTAACATTTATGTGCTCTACATTGTTATTTCCTCATCCATCAGTGTTGTGTGCGCGTGTTTCTCCATATAGTGATTATTGATCTGCAAGCATTCCCTCATTACACCAGCTATGGGAAAGTAAATAAGAAACGTCAGCATCTAGGTGTAGTTTCACTCACAAAATGCTCCTCTTGATTATTCTTTATTCTACATAAAATGAAATGTGTATCTTACAACATTTTTAACATAATCATACTGCAATACAGACATGTTGCATTTAAACAAAGTTGTTTGAAAGCTTGGTTGTACATATGAAAAAACAAACATTTAAGTATGAACTGTATTTAAAAAAAATAATCCTGAATTTTGTGATTTAAACCAGTTAACCAGTTACGATTGCTGTAAAGTAGTTGGTTCAGACAGCAGGTGCGTCACAAAAAAACTGCCGGTGAGCAATGATTTTTCTTTGTTGGGATGATGTTTAAAATTTTAAAATTTTTTTTTTTTTTTTTTTTTTTACAAAACACTTTCACTTTCATGTTTCAGTGATTAATTGCACTTTGGAATAAAAAAAAAATCAAATCATCCTCCCACTGGTATGTTGCATCAGCTTTTGCTGGAATATAATGGCATTTGGGTGAAAGGACTCTTGCCTTCTTTTCAGGGGCAAGTTCCATAAACTACAGGTGGAGGAACAGGTTCAGAAAGCAGGGGTTGGAAAACTGAATCTTTGCAGTCAAGCTGGAACACAAAGAGGGGTTTTGTTTCTTTAAAGATAGGGTATGTTTACAGGTAGTTGTTAAACACCCTTTCTGCAAACTTGCACAATTATATAAATAAAAATATTGCTCAAATTGACCAAGTTCTCCATCACGTGGTTGTGTAGCTCTACTAAAAGTTAACCACCCAAGGTTCAAGAGTGCCATTTCACTTAATGTATAGGTCTGTGCATGTAGATTTCTCTACCAAAACATCTTCCTGAGAGATCTTTTGCATAAGACCACATCAATCAAAAAGTTCCCAACACAGAAATGCATATACTATACTCTACCATTCTATCTTATAGAAAACATAGTAATAACCTTTTGAAGTCAAAACTTGTCAACATATCGACCAGTTGCAGGCACAGCTTGAGTTCAGTGTTCTCAATTGTCATCCGCCAGTTGTTTCTGTAAACTGTAAGACACATGAGAAAACAGTGTTAGTGCTTTTTAGGAAACTCAGGTTCCCCATCAACAGACCATTTCCACTTCTGAAGATGACACCTCCCAAAACAGCACTTCTATGCGCTTGAAGCAATCAGTACTGATTTCAAAATAGGGAAGAAAGTATTTCAGTTTCTTAAGAAATAAGTTGTTTACACAGACAATATGACTCACTTCAATGAAGCTGATTTCACCCTAGAAGAAATCTCAAGTCCAAGAGACTTCTTTTGCATAGGTCCAGGATCTGCCCCAGACCACAGAAGTCAAGTATTACTTAGACAGCTACAACAGTTTAAAAAGCAACGAGCACAGGGCATGGCCCTCACCTTTCCAGGTACTCCTTGACGTTATCGTAGCCACAAAACTTGGCCAAGTGGATGAGCATGCCTGTGGCACAGCGCCCGTCCCGCCGGCGACAGTAGCTGCAGTTGCACACGCCGCGACAAGGAGGACAGATCCAGGCCTGCAAGGGGGTGAATGTGGGAGGGAGGGTAAAGGCAAGCTATGAGTAAGGTTATATTCACCTTCCCATCGCTCAGACAGACAAGTATGGCTTCCTTACTGCATGATTGTTCAGGGCAAGGTTTTAAAAGCCTGAATCAGCCAACCAACCTTGTTAACACCTTCCAAATTCTGCAGGATTAAAGAAGAGATCAAGTACTACCCTGTTTGCTCGAATGCTTCTTACTCTGAAGAGTCAGGCACTCTCACTCGTTCAGTATTAATTCAAAATGGACTAAAGGCATCTGTAATGATTACTGATAACCCATCCTACGTTAGGCTGACCATACTGAACTCCCCAGAAAAAGATGGGTACCCACCGGGACAAGTTTCATTGGGTCTGCCTGCTGGCACAGCCTGATTCCTAAGACTGGATTACCCAGCGTGTACATGAAGCCAGGCATCTCCCAGCTGCTCAGAAACTGAACATAGAGGTTGCAGGTTCTAACAACCTGTATTACAGTACAGCAGCCATTGCCACACCGGGCCAGCACATCAGAGCCCTCAGTTCTTCATTGTCCTTCTGAAGAGCCCAGAAGCCCATCTCTAAAGCAGAGGTGGGGGAGAGGAGGTCCAACAACAAGCTGAGCACAGAGAGCGCTAATCTGCTGAGAGGTCTTTACGTAACCACATGCCTCGTTCTCTGGCAGCAGCCTGTGCTCTCTCCTTGCTCAGTGCCTTGGTGGACAACAATGAAAAGGAAACCAACCCTAGGACTTTTAGGTATCCTTCTCCTTTTTTCTCTGATTTAAAAGTAACAATCTAAAAGAAGGAACCTGCTTTGCATGCCACGTTACTGGGAGCATTAAAAAAGGTATATTTTGGCATTTTTCTGAAAGGGGACAGATTCTTTTTCTTAAAAGCTCTCACACTTTCCCTCCACTATTTGGTAAGCAAGTGGAGCTTCAAAGCATGAAGATGGGTGGATTGTAACCCAGGTCCCGCACTTTCCACTCGAGTTCCAACAAGATCAGTGTCAGTCCTAACTACTACAGATCTTCCCATGGTAAAAAGCTTTGAACGCCATGTTATCATGAGCATATACTCATCACAGCTTACTAACAAAACCGTATTCATTACGCTTTCTTTCCAAGTCCAAGAAATTACACTTACCGGATCAAGCAGTGCTGATTTCACATCTTCCCCATATCTATTTCGAAGACATGGTCCACAAAACTGTCCCCTTACTCCTCCACAGCCCTGATTGCGACAGATTGTCTTTGTATCAATTGTCTTTTGTCGACACTGGTGGCAAGTACTACCCTAAAGTTGGAAAGGAGGAGAAACGTGTGTATGAAGGACATGTTAAATGCTCATTGCTGAACTTTCCTAATACATCTGCTGACAGCAAAGCACAAATTTCAAACCAAAGTCAAATTCAGCGATGAAAACCTTAGTAAGAACCGTAAGTTCTGTTATTATGATAAATCATATAGTTATCTGGAGAGATGCCAGAAATTTTACAGAGACAGTGCCCGGGCTCAGTTGCATTGGGAGTCTCAAACTACGTGAACCTCATGTTGCAGTTCTGATCCTTTCCTCTCTCGAGGAAAAAGCTAAAACTATTCAGAAAATGACTTTGTGACTCATCTCTGCAAATACAATGAAGAACAAAATATATAGTAGGCTGATTATCTAGATCTTTATGACAATTAATAATAGCCAAATCCAGTGAAGGAAAGGAAGGAGGAGTTTCATCAAGAGCTTTGGAAACTACCCAATCCATACAGAAATGTCATTTCTTGGGGGTGCAAGGAGAAACAGGGATCGCCATTATTTAATGGCACAACCACCACCACATTTATATTAAGTGAGGATGAGAGATAAAAGGGATGTCAACTCTTATCAGTGGTGAGTCATAGCTATAGCAAATTCCCCTTAATAGCACTGGCAAGAAAGCACTTCCTTGCACAGGCAAAAAGTTGGTGGGGCATATCAACCAGCATGGGCAAGCCCATGGAAGCCTGGCAAAGCTTTCAAGTTGTGCTTGTGTGATTTAATAATGTAGAGCTGCACTCTCCAGAACCTCACAAAAGCATACCTTTTAGCAAACACCAGATGAACTATTAAGAGACTTTCAATTTCAAGTGCATGGACACAGTAAAGAAAACGGCAGCCACTTACTAGAACTTTGTCATAGATTTTGTCTTTAACAGTGATTGCAATGTTGTCCAAGTCCTCCTCAGTAATATCCTCTACTGGACGGCGAGATGAATACTTTGATGATCTCCTTCTTTTGCGTACTCCACAATCCTCCTGCTAAACAAACTCATCTCAACACCTTTTGTCTAGTGTCATGAAGACTCTGTCACCACACTTGGTGACAAATTCTTTCATTTATAATGTGTATGCAGTCTAGAGGGGGCGGACTACAGGCTCCCAGACCACTGGAACAACAGGGAATAGAGTTTCCAAATTATCACTGCCTCTTTCTTTCCCTTTCCTCCCTTATCTTTTCTCTACTCCATTTATTCTGTTTATATGTTCTTCCTTCCTATCATTGCTACTTCTGTTTCCACAAAACCCAAACGTGTTTCTGCTACCTCCTTTTCTTTGCGTTCCCTGCACACCTCCACTGTAACTCTTCATACTCCATTTCTTCTCTCTCAAATTAAGGAACTATAGCCTTCCGATGCTTTGCTCCTTCAGTCTTCTAGCATACTCTCTAATGGCTTTCTCCAATGACAATCTCTACTGTCCAGCAAAAAACTTTTACTGAAGTTTTGCATTAGTTCTGCCATACCCAGCCCTTTCTTACTATCCTGTTTGTTATTTGGAAAAGAGTCCTCCACTCACTATGAAGTGCTCTTTTTTTCCTTCCAAATACCATTCTCTTTGACCCCAATTCACGTACAAGTCTCATCCTAACACCTCATTTGTCCTTCACTCTAGGTCAGCTCTGTTCTCTCCAAAACAGTTATTTACCAGCCCAGGTTCTCATTCAGTGCTATTCCACCTTTTTTAATAGCCAAGTTCCCTCTATAACGCTTCAACTATGCACAGCACTCATTCCTATAAGCAGAACTGGCATCCAGCCTGCGCAGATACAAACTTAAAGATTTTTCTTCTCCGTAAAGACTATACAGTAAACATCACCAAGGCAAATGACCACCATAAGCCAAGGGAGGGAAAAACAGATTTGAAAAAAATGGGGAAGAATAAAACCTGCAACTTTTGAATGGCTAGACAGTACATTAGCAGTCTGTTGGTGCAGATTCCCTTCATTCATTCTCAGTTTAGCTATATCACTCCTCTCTGTCTTCCCTCTGCTATTTCCAGAGAGCTAATTTTGCTAACTTTTCCCGAGCCTGAAGATAGAGAAAATCTGCTTTGTCAGCTCCACCAGCCCCACTGCATTGCCACTCAAAGGCCTTCTACATTGTGGACTCTAGTAATTTTCAGATAATAAATAAATAAGACCGTAAGTAAACTGCCTTGTTATGTTTGGGTAACACAGGTCACAAATAAAGCCCAGAAAGATAAGGCAGGAAGGCCAGAACGCAACTTCTTCTGTAGCTAATCCCAAACCAAAGGTTCTCATTAACTTTCTGTGGGATATGATGTCGGCTCCAAGTGCTGGCCAACAATTTAAATGTTTCCTCATCCCTGACTACTGGAGATACCAAAGCCTGGCAAATACCACACTGAGTCTCTTCTTCAAGAGGTTTTGTTGTCTATAGCTACGGAAGTGTTCTGCAAATTTGACAGCCGACACAGTAAATTTTTCCAAGGCAAATTTCTCTGGTGGACGAGCATTTCTGGTTGGGTTCATGCGACGTGCTATCTGGCCTTCAGAAAATGTCCTCCTTGGGATTTTCTTCTGTTTCTGGAAAGAAAAGATGAGTCCAGTAACTGTCTTTTCAGTTATCTTTGTACTGTTTAACACCAGAAGTTACCTCAAAATGTCTGTAGCACACTTGCACTGCCATGAATTAATCTGTTCTTCTCCCACTCCTTATTTGTTAAGCCAAACTCACCAACTTCTAGCATACTTAAGTGTTCTCCCTACATGCCATATGTTTTACCTCCTTTTAAACCACCACACTTTCACAGTCAAATTCTATTCCAATTAACATCACAGAACTATACCAAAATTTTTTGCATGGCATATTAAGGTAGAAGCTAGTTCTCACTGTTCTTCAGCAGCTAAAGCTTCAGATTTTCCCACAAACCGAATACACCTCCAAGGAATAATCTGAATTCTAGTTTATTTCCTTTTATATTTTTTAAATTGAAAGGGCATTAATAAGTTTCTTCTCCTACTTCCAGATTTCAAGATCTGGAAATGACTAGGAGGCACAAGAGGACCCTTTTCATATTGTCAATACACCTGCCAATTACTGCATGACTGAAATCATGCAACCGAAGGCCTGCATAGACACCTACCATAAAGGCATCTACTAAATCTGTCAGGATAAACAAGATGTAGGAAGCAAGTCTGCTTCCTACTGTACTCTTTAGTTATTCCCTTTGAAAGAAGTGAAAGGCACATCACCAGGAGACAGGCTGGAAGTCAAAAAAACAAGCAGAAGAGATCACTATAGTATTCCTGATGCCCTCCCCGCCTCCTCAAGTAAAGATACTAAATAAAAGTAGCAGGCTTATGTATGTATGCAAAGGATATTTAAGTTTCTACAGCATTTAACTAGAGCTAGCAAGGTTCCAGCCTTTCAAAGGCTGTAGAATTTGGGTTCACCTTTTCACCTAACAAGCACCACACCAGCATTTCTACATGGGCTTCCTGAAGACACGGCCCTTCAAATTTTTCTCAAATCTCTTCAGTTTATAATACAGGTGGAAAAAACATCACTCTATAGAGAGCCTCGAGGGGTTGACAGTTTTCTGCTTCTAGCCAAGAAAAGACAGCTGAAATAACTACAGTGTCATCCCAGTTTCACGTTGAAGTGGTTGAATTTCATCAGCAAAGCTCTACTGGGAAGTGTGCACTTTAAAAGAAGAGCCTGCATGCGGGAAATTAACTGGGAAATTAAAAGACACTAAACACAAAGGAAAGCAACTACTCTTCATTATCCCCACACACACACAGACTTCTCTAGCATCTCAAAAGTATTTCTGAGGCAAAAATGATGAATCTCACCTTGGTCTCCATATTTCTTCATAAATGATCCTAGCAAATTCCATTTCTTCACATGACCCTCCATACTTAACTACTCACTAAATCCATTCAAGTAAAGTGACCAAACCCAAAGAAAACCAGAACAAACTTGATAAAAGTGTTTCATCAGGAAACACATTAGTCATAACTCTAGCAAAAAAGGCTGTCACCTCTGGCCAGTACCGGAGACTTACCGAAGGAGTGGAGGCGGGCGTTTTCACTGGAAACAGGCCGGGTATGGAATTCAGTTCTGCCACCAACTGGGCAAGCTGAAATCAACAGTGATGCCTCATTGAAAACTCACAGCAAACTTGCAAATAAGCAACATGTTATCATCCACTCTTCACAGGCACTCCGAATTAGATCTACACAAATGAAGTTTCAGTGCATGAAACCTTTCTGGAGGCACTTTATTTAAGTGGGGCTCATAAAAGGGTCTCATTTACCCCTGAATGAGCGAACCTCTGTAGGCAATACTAACTTCACAGCTCCCATTAATTCTTGCTGGGAACTAGAATTAGCTAGAATTACATCTAATTTTCTCGAAACAGCACTGAAAAAGCGCATTACAATGTGGTTACAATATCTATGAGAAATTCCCTGTTCATATGACAAGAGGGAGAAAAGGAAGACAGGGCGCCCTTGGCAGCAAGAGCTCTCCAAGCTCTACTAGAGGATTGTAAGATGTTCCCTGTGGACTATTTTACTAAATGAGTGCTGATACACCTGTCCTTTTTGCCAAGGAACTTGATGTCCCCTGAAGTGGTGACACTGCAGCAGGGAAACTTTGCTCATCATTTTTCAGTGGTCCTTAGTAGCGATGACTAGGAACTGCCCTTTTTCTATCACGAGAGCTAGCGCTGATGCCACAAATGCTGCAGCCACAGCCAGTAACGCTAAATACCCATTGCTTTGTGCAGATACACAGAGCAACATGGGTACACGCTCATTTGCAAAGCGGTAATACAACTAAGCCCCGCTGGCCGTTCCCCTAACCCAGGTGTATGCAGTATCAGAAGCACTTCAGCAGGACCATCTATTGCACCATGTAGGAGATGTCCTGGAGGTGTGTTTCAGCAGAAGCAGTGACAGACAGGTAAAAAAAAAAAAAAAAATAAATAAATACAGACCTGTTTTGGAAGGCCAGGATGAGGCTACCTTCTGAAAAGCCAGCAATAGTGGGGATGAGCCAGGCTGCTAGCTGTCTCTGAGACCACCATACCGATCATGAGATTAAAAGCTGGATACAGCATTTCTCAGTAAACACTTCAGTGTGGCATTTACTAAGAGCTATTTAATGTCATTACAGTACCACAACTAGGATGCTCACAAATTTCATGCTGGAGAAGGAAAGGTAGAAGGTGGGAAGGAAGAGCAGCAAGACCAATGCAACAGCAGTGAGAAAACAAGACATTAGAAACTCAGGTACAAAATCAAGGCAAGTTTTACGTGGGAGCTGCAGGCCCACACACCTGAGATGTGTACTTCGGCCCCAAGATTGCCTGGAGGCTGCAACTTCTCCTGGAATGCAGTAAAACTGAAGGAGCCACTGAGGACCCAGCATCAACTGGGATTTCCACAGCAGTGTGATAATTAAGGGAGCTAGTGGGATTTTGGGCAACAGAGGAAAAAGTGAGAGGGAACAATCAGTGTCTCTTTTCCCCACCTACACGCACACATACAGACACTTTCAGTAGTTAATACAGCAAAGCATAACTGTAAACATCACATCCCACACAACTGAAAAATTACATTTTTCATCCTTAGCAGTTTTTAGCTGGTTTTCCAATCGGTAACTGCAGCAGATCTGATACAAATGAAAAGTAGAAACTCTACTAAGCAAATGACACTACGAACCATCTGAAGGGACCAGCTGGTTTTCTAACATGTTCTGAATATCAGACTGCAACTTGGGCATCTGTAACTTGGTTCACATCCGCATACAAAAAGATTGGTTCAACTCTGCTTTTAAACTTGAGCAGGCTAGTCCTACTTGAGGCTACTTGAGGGGTAAATATCAGAGTGCTGATGGCCCTCTAGAATCTTCCCAGGTAGAAAAATTCAAACACAAACCACCATGAGATTTTCCCAAAGTCCCCGCACAAAACCAGCGGGGACCCCAAAATTCAAACGTGCTGAAGCTGAGTACTTGCATGTAAATGTCAGAGAACAAAGGACTGTTTGTAAGTCTTACCATGGCTTTATTTTCTTTAATATTCATGGCTCTCTTCAACAGAGCACTAGAACTTTCCTCCTGTGTTTCTTTAATGTCTTCTTCAGACTCTGAAGCAGAGACCTCTAGTTTGTCCCACTGCTTGCAGCTTATTTCTTTTGAAAGAGGTGTGAGGGATTCACTGTCCTTTAAAGGTACGTCAGAAAAATCCTGTTCAGGCACTTTTTTCTCAGACGACTTTCTGGTGGGAAACTGCAAGGCAACACGAAGGCCAAAGCTTCTTCTCTTGGGGGAAACTTTCTTCTTCGCCTCTTCCTCCTCTTCTTCCTCACTACCCAATAAATTATCGCGTTCTTCATCACTCAAGTCTGACTCCGTGGCCTAGAGGCAGGAAGAAACCCACATTACATTATTGGCTGTGACAGGAGAAAAAGGCCATTAATTGTAGACAGTCTCACCACCCCAAGGCACTGTCATAAATTCATCTAAACCAACACATTTTTAAAAGTTCACAGTACACGACTTCTCCCTGTGCAGAGACCAACACAAAATCTAGAGACTAATATTGTCTGGGATACAGACACGGCTGTCTTCAGAGGAACAACCTTGCCCAGCACAGTCAGTCTACAAGCAAGGGAAGAAGTTCTCATTCCTAATATGTGATGTTACATTAAATACAGCTTTTTTTTTTCTCTCTTAAGATAGCACATGTTTTTCTTCAGCACGAAGAAAGAACATCACAGTGTATCAGAAACACTCCTACTAGGACATGAGGTTTACACAGAAGAGACAGAAAAGAAGTAATCAACATATACATTCACATGTGGGTAACTGCCTTTACCAGAACTCCTTTCTTGCTCACATCCACCTCGCTTGAAGTGAAGCCTTCAAACACTTCTGTTTCAGAGTCAGTGTCTTCAGTGAAAATCCTCCGCAGTTCTTCTGTGAGGTATCTAGACTGAAATCGAACGCCCTGTGAAAACACCAGCCAGTAGCTGTGAGAGACAGTCAGACACAGAGTAGTTCCACAGTCACAAAAAACAGGTTCTGAGGTTCAAGCAGGTACCAACTAGATGGCATATACCGTGAAAGCACTTTGCAGGCAAAGCCTGTCAAAAGAAAAAAGCAGAAGACATTCAGTTTCAGCAGAGTCATTTTAACTTAGCAGGACTTTTTTCCCTTATTCTGAGCACTGAACTGCTTCTTGTGAGGGAAACTTTGTTCTTCACCTCTTCCTCCTCTTCGCTACTACCCAATAAAAATAAACTATCAGTTTTCTTATGTGTAAATTATCACGTTGTTTTACGTGTTTTCTTCTGGATGTAACAAAAAAACAGGCCTTGAATGGAAGAAAATACAAACCACAACCAGCCACAGTAAGAGAGAGACCTCCTTTTTGTCACTCAGCAGTGGAAACAACACCCTCCTCTGGGCTTGCTGCAGCAGTAGTCAAGGCTCCTGGAGATGGACTCTGCTCCTTCTCATGCAGTTACACCACCACTGAAGTCACAAATCCCAACACAAAACCACAGAGCTTTGAACAGCCTGACTAACATCCCTCCACCTTCCAACTGCTCAGTGCTCCGTTTTAATGGTGCCGTTTGTGATTCAAGGGATCTGGCTACCCTAGAGCACACAAATTTCTGCGTACAGACTAGGAAGTAAAAAGTCAACCCATGAAAAATAAACTAAGCTCTCATTAAAGCACTCTTCACAATATGCACATTACATACCAATTAAACACAATGCATTTACTAAATCAGAAATATATTTCCATACTTCTAATCAGAATTACTAGAAGACCATCTGTCAACTTGTCTCCCGAGAGACTCGTTCATGGTGGGAATAACCCGTGTTCACACCACACCTGCCTCTTGAAAGTCAGCAACACTCACTTAAGTTTGTTTTCCCTATTTTCCTCTGCTATTTCTTCCTCCCACACAAGATACAAAAATGACCTTTCATACGATGCACTGGCTAAATATCTTTATTCTTCCTTTCAATTCCCTCCCTTCCCTGACTTTAATTACATACTTCTTTACATTAAGATAATATCTGGTGAAAAACAGATACAATAGATGAGTGGAACAGGGGAATGGGAGGGGGGAGCTACTGCATATGCTGTTTCTTTACACTTAAACATCTCCTACAAATTATTACGGGTAATTGGAATGAGTTTTCTCTGAACAAAACTACTTTATTCTTTTGTTGGTAGCTGCATTGCAGCTGCTTGAGAAAGGACCAAACACAATAGGGAAGTTATGTTAAATTGTATTTCTTAGAGGGAAACTGAAGTTTTTATGCATTCTTTGTTTTCATGACATTCCACAATTAAGTTTTTTGGGGGGTGGGGGCATGGAAATAAGCTGTTTGTTAGCTAAAGTGACTAAAAATAACACACCTAGAGCTATACTGTTACACCTATGAAGAACAGCCTACACAAAGTAAAACACACACCAGGGATACCTATAGGAGAAATGTCTGAAACTCAGCAGAAGTGCCAAGATTATGGGAGTGGGACTGCAGAAAGCCCCGAGGACAAGCAGATACGCAGAGGTCAATACTTGTTGATGCATTTGCACATCAGCTTCCAAGGGACCACCTGATGCAGTAACACCCCTTTCACCACCTTGTCAGGGCAGCAGCCTTGCCTCCTCTCCCAACAACTGCAGCGTTTTTCTGAACTTCCCATCATTTTGCTCTTCGCACCAAAAATTTTGAGTTTCCTGCACAAATACCTATGGTCTTTCTCAGCAACAGTGGTGTTTGGCATCATAAATGCATGGAACTCAGGATAAAAACAAAAAAAAACGTGTTTTCATCGTACCATTTAGTGGTAAAGGAGTTAAACTCAATACTGATGGAGATTTAAATTAATTCTCAGCCCAAGGGAGACACGGGAATGGTGAGGAAGGCTGCAGTGCCAGCTGTAAATTTGGAACAAGTCTCACTGGGATTCCCAGTAACGCATGTTAAATTAACAGTACCTAGCTCTTCCATAGCAGTTTTCATCAGAGGATTTTAAAATGCTTTGCAACAAAGATCATTATCATAATCTCCATCTCACAAGTTGGGAAACCAAGGTAGAGAGAAGTAAAGGTAACTGCAGTCCCCAAGCACACAGCAGACGCAGAACCTCAGGCTCCCACAGAAGGTTCCACCACCACCACCTCCTCTCCTCGTTGATCCTTCTTCATGCTCCACACAAAGCCACAGATACAAGAGCAAGCTACCTCCTGGTCTTCTGAAGTTACTAGCACCGCTGTCTAGCAATGAGATGATGAGGCAATTTAGAGCCAAGTGTATTTCGTTACTTTTAAGCCACTGCCTTTCTCCCTAGCACAAACTTGAGGCTCTACTCCCAACCAGGTTTTGCAATTTCTACAAGCCTCTCTGGGGCCATTCACTTACAGAGGCTCAGAAATAGTACATACTCGTACAAGCCTCATTCTGTCTGTTCCCTTTGCTAACACTAGTCGTATTCCTTGTCTTCAGCAACTCTTAACCAGGTGCTGACCTGGTGGGCTAGGAAAAAAAAAAAGAAAAAGACAGTTTCATTTTTGTTATTAATGGAACAGAGGGACGCTTTTGAGAGCACAGCTGACAAGGGAATCTTTTAGCACATTAGCCCGTATCTATCAAATATATAATTACAAGCTTCTAAAAGACAAAAAACTAAATTTTCTGACAGCCAAGACAGCACACCAGTTCTCTTCCTTTCTTCTGAATTCAGCTGGTACCTCCAGCTACCAAATCAGAGAAGGAAAACCACCAAATCATTATGCTGATCCAAGCTACTTCACCATTAAGAGAGCAGAGAACCAGCAAATCTCACAATCGCAGCAGGAGCTGATGGTTTGTGGGTCACCACCGCTTAAACATGGTTCTAGTGCAGAAACAGCACTGATAGAAATTTCTAGAAGAAGCACCTTGAAGTCTGCATGCTCACAAAACTCATCAATCATCATACATTTCCACTGTCTTACGTATCCAGAGCACACCAGCCCAGGACAGCGATTCTCTCTCTTCTGTTTGCTACACTTCCCTACTTCACTTCAACTCACCTTCTAGTGAGTTGAAGCGAAACCCATTATCCATTATGAAAGAGTTTTTAAAAGCAATCACTAAACTCTAAAAAGGATACCAGGCTTGTTTACACTTATTTTTTTAATAGGAGGACTGCAGATTCTGGGTTTTACAGCGAGTTACAGCTTGCACAACCTTCACATGGGCTCAGAGTACTGCTGCACCCAAAGAGCGTAATGGGGCCATGGCAATTCGTTCCTACCTTTTTTCCTGACTCCAGGGAATCAAAACCAGCATAGCTGTCCTCTGACAACAACCTCTGTCTGGAAGCATCATCTTGGAACCCCAGAAAATCTTCATTGTCACTGGGGGCATTAAAAACGTCAGCCACGTCCTTGGGTATCTGCTTCTGATTCAAAACGAGACAGGAGACACGAGTCAGACACGCCAACTTAATAGGAAAACTCAAATTGGCAACAGTGCAAGTTATTTTTATACTCCTATGCAAGCATAAATCTGTATCACAAAATATGCTATGCATAAACTATACCTCATTTAGCTAAGCCTCATTAGGTACAGGCTGTTTTAATCCCTAAATACAGACTCCCGATTTGGGGCTCAGGAGGGGCTGCGACATGCAGGATGTTTAACTCCACTGAACAGTACTTCTCCGATGTAAAAATACCTGTGTGCCTCATCTTTGCAAGCCCGTGCTCAGGGCACCCTTCATCTGCAGGGAAACCCACCACGACTCCTCCTCTTACAGAGCAACGACGACGGCTCAGAGGTGAGGAACACACCTTCAAACATAATACAATGCTAAACAAGCAGAAAGCGACCTTACCATGAGATCCAATAACAGGACCATTACACATTTTACCAGATGCTTACCTGCCTCCAAAATTGAAACCAACACAACTCATTCTCCTTTGTCAGTACTGCCACAGAGCTTTTTCCGTGATCCTTCGTATAAAGTGAAAACTCATTTTAACTGAGAACACTTCTCATTTGCTGGAAGCCCACGATGCAGCCAGCCAGGAGGAAGCACTGCCAAGGGCAGGCAGCGGCACCTTCTGAGGTGACCAAGGTCACAACTTCAGAGTTCAAGAAGTCCGGTCCCTGCACAGAAGGAGACTCATCCCACCAGAGGTAACCATTCCCCTGGCCTCGTACTTCACCAAGTACTTCAGAGAAGCCTCTATCAGGCCCGTAAGGAAGCCTTCAGACAGCTCCTACGTAGGGTGCTTTAGGATTTGACGTCTGGAAAGATGGGATGAACAGATCCAGCCTTAAAAACTGAGGCAGAAGGCATTTTGCCAAGTTTCAGAACGTGGCTTTATACATCCCAGTATCACCTGCAAAACCATTCTGCTGTTCACAGAAACGCTTGGGGAAAAGAGTGTCCGAATCGCTCACCAGCATGCGGACATTCATCTTCTACAAACCCAGGACCACATGTACACATCACACACGCTACTCTCACTTGAAGCAAGCCTCTGCTCTTTGCTGTATGCTAAAGCCTCACATGGACTTCCCACTGCTCTCATTAACTCTCAGGAACAACAGATCAACAGCTGCCCTGTGAGAGGGGTAGTTCCTCATCAGAAGGACATGGTCTCCAGCCACGAACATTCAAGAGAACATCCCTGAGATGAACCTCAGGACCAAGAGCAGCCTGCCCTTGCCCGCTGTTATAGACAACCAAGGGTGCTCATACAGGGCCCCATATAATGATTATTTTATTATTATTATTTTATTTCATCTTTATTTATTTTTGCCAAGGGAAATGGCACAAAGGAGGCTCATTCTCCAAAAATAACGTTGCTGACAAAATTCCACTTCCATTGAAAGACCAAGCAGCACCTTGACCAAAGCTTCGCTCCCTGAAATCAGATACAGCAATGGGCATAATTCTATTCTTGCTCTGCTTTCATAAAGCTGATGTAGACTGATGCACAGATTTACTGTTGCTTGAGCAAGAGCAGAATTCACCTCTGCACAACTGACCCTCGCAGGCATGTAACGGCACAACCCAGCACACAGCCACCGAAGTCGTGCTGTCCACCTTTGGATATTCCCTCACGCCCTGCCCCTGACAATCAACAGCCAGAATCCGGCTCCATTGCTGTGACGGAATTCGCTCGGTACAGAGCAGCGTTAAAAATGAAGCATTATGCATTTTAATGGAAAAACATACAAGGAGCTGTGAGGCTCGTTGCTATGAATAAATTGCTTCCAGGAGCTGCTGCATTAGTTCTTGTGCTATTGTACAGCTCAGTTAGCCACTGCTGTGATTACTGTATGCCTAACTAATTTCTTCTTCTTCGTCTATTACTTCTGCATCTGCACCAGAGGAGCCATTATGGGGGTGTAATTACTGATTTTTGAACAAGGAAAAAATAAAAATTCTTTCCCAGTTGAAGACCTTTTTTGATCTTTATGCATTCCCAAATATAAAAGGTATCGATTTAAGTAACTTACTGCAGAACTTCAAAGATTTTTAGTTTGTGACTTGCTCCCCACAGCCTGACTACGAAGAATCCCATTCAGTCATTCAATCCCATTTCACCTTAAGGTCTTAGGTTAATAACAGAGAACACCAAACAAATACAAGGTGGACATACTCCAGGAGTTTAAAAAGAGCACCCTCATTACCAAGCTGGGTCACTGCCGGTATTTCTACACCTGAAATAACAAGTTTATTCCCAGCGGAAGTCCATTGCCATCAGCAGACAGACATCAAAGACGAGCTTGCACCGAACACCTCTGCCATGATGGGTTGGTTTGCTGTTATTTATTGCATAGTCCTGGAAGCCACGGACACTTCCATTTTTAATTTTCAATTAAAATACATTCAGAAACTGATTTATAATCATCATCAGAGCCTAGCATTTTAACTCCGTCAACAAAGCAGCATATACCAAGAAAGAAAATACGTATCTGCCTTAACGCAAATGTCAAAATATTAATCTATTCTAAACACTTGAAAGATGCAGGTGCTTCAAAAGAGGATCTTTTTGTCACCTAAAAAAGGCAGGAAGGCAGAGAGGTAATGAACATTTCAAGCTTGCTTGGGGAAAACATTTCAACATGAACAGACCCCAGGTTCAGACACAACCGTCTGCTGAAATGCTGCACAGATGTGAGAAATACTGTCTTTTACAGATAGCAGTGACAAAAATGTAAGTACCAAAAATCTAGTAAAAGCTGGAAATAATTCACAGCTGCTAAAAAAGCCGAAGCCTTATTTCTAGTAGGAAATTTTATACCTACTGAGCTCAGTTATTTTTGCACGTAAAATCCACTTACTTGTTTAAAACACCCACAAGGTACTTTTCAAAAGCAGCAGAAAACATTCCCTGCTACAAACATCATACAATCCATCAATTGCCAGCATAACCAACCCTAAGTGTGTTTTTTCAACAAAAGATGAAAGATCAAGATATTCCCATCTGTGTTTCCCCTTCTCTAAATTTGACAAAATACCGCCAGAACACCCAGGAGCGCACCCAAATTTGTAGAGCTGTGTGGAGGAGAGCTACCGCTCCCACAAGACGAGGAACAGGCAGCTCGTGTGTGCCCGCAGGGGCTGGCAGATCTGTCACCAAGGGCCAAGGATGACAGAGATGGTAAGTGAGGCCGGGAGGGATGTCAGACCTGTTTCGGCAATGCTCCCACACTCACCAGGCGAGTGATGGGAAAAGTGAGGCACCTGAGGTCCCCACCACTCAAAACATCTTTCCAAGTGCCATCCCCACAAATTCCACCTGCCACATTAGGCAAGGAGAAAAAAGAAAAGCCTGGGGTGAGATGTTTTACTTTCCATGTCAACGGGAAGAATTCTCATGGCTCAAATGAAAAAGCAACTTTATCATTATCAAAGCCAAAACAGATGCAACTTGTCATTCTGCAAGGCAGCACCCTGGCAGGCTGCAAGGGGAGAACACTTGCCTGCGTGCACACCCTCGGCTTCGTGAGGGAAGCATGAGAGTTATTTGTACATCACTGTCAACCATATGTACAAATACCTCTTAACAATTTGAAATATTGCTTTCATTGTCCATTGTCATATGAGCACATTCTTCTGGGACAACAACATACCAGCAGAACATAACATGTGAGAAAGCAGGGCTAGATGTAATTCTCTATTTTTGCTCCTACTGTGAAAAAAAAAAAAAAAAAAAAGATAAATCATTCGGGCTGTTTTCCCCTCATTCAAGTTTGCACAATGTATGGACATTCCTGTTTGAAGCAGAGGACAGGTGATTTCAGTAATGTTCCAACTTGCTGCTTATGCATTTCAATATAACCAAAGTAATCCCAGTTTAATCTTAAATACATACTCACGCAAACCAAACTTGTGCAATGTCACACCTTCAACACGTGCTGGCAAATCTCTTGACTTGTCCTGGGCTGGGCACACAGCGAGCCCCAGGCACACCACCCAAGGGTTACAGGCACGGGATCTGGCACAGAGCCCCGAAGCAGCAACCCAACAGGGAAGCGCTCCAAGGCTGACAATTATGGGCAGTGCTACAAGAATAGAGGGCCCCAGCCAGAATGCTGATAGATGCCAAACCAAAAACCCAAGACTATTTTACAAGGCGAGATCCTGATCTTTCCGCTGGGATCATAAAGGCGAACAGCATTGTATGAAAGCTTAATTTTAAACATCACTCAAAACGTGTGAAAGACGTGGAAGGCAAAGAGAGGCAAAGACATGTATTATGGTGCAGAAGAATCACACAACTAGGTGCACGGTCAACAGGACTGTCAACACCATCCAACCAGCCTGAGACTCAAGGGCAACAACAAAAATCTAGGAAGGTAAGGAAGATGCCAGATGATCTCTGCAATTTCTCAACAGAATCAGAGCACAAAAACCTGAAACTTTCTGAACAGTGAAGTATATTCCTGGCACAAGTGGCACCAGGGTGAAAGGCAAACAAGCGTTATAAGAAAAGAAGTAACAAGTGATAAAATGAGCAGTCATCATGCAGTTTTACAATCTTTGCAGGGATACTTTGATTCCACTGAAGGTGAAGATGGATTATGCCTGAGCCTGTAAATCTGTCACAGCAACAGCTCCTGGCACCTTCAGGGTGGTTTCCCCCTGGCCCCATGAAAAGTTAATTTCCCCCCCAGTCAACCTACTGCTAAACCAAACTACTCCATGGAAATAAATTCAGCTATTTTCAGAACAGCAGAGTATGGTTTCTACATTGCTTTATTTAAACTTATAATTAAATAAGCTAAAACACATCAAGCTACTTTATCCTACCATAAAGAATGCCCAACTATCATAATCACATAGCAAGTCATTTTAAATGTTACCTTCCATAGGCAACATCTATCCAGAAACTATCCCCTAACTTCTAAGAAGATGTTGACAATAATGTGAACACCGGCATGCCGGCACATGAACGCAGTCCAAACGCTCTGTCAACTGCTACTATCTCTTCTTTTGTAATATCTAATCTTTCACAGATCCAAACAGTAGCAAAAGCTGTTTCTGAATTAATTCTGCATAACTCAAGAGCATCCTTTTCATCTGGGGTGGTGCATAATTGCTTTCCGAACCCCAGTGTTCCAAGGAAAACACTTTTGTACCATGCCACAGGCAAGCAATGCGTCCGCTCTTCACATCTGGAATGCCACCATCCAGGAGTTCTGGGTGCAAAAGCTTTGTCAGCCAGCACCATTTTAACAAGCTCTGTGTACTGAAGCTGCTCTGCAAGGACTTCATAAATTACACTCAGGGATGGGAAATGGAACTGCAGGTTTTGCGATTCAAACCAATTTTGTCCTGCTGACTTCCTTGGCAATTGCTTTCAATGGGGGCACGTACTTACAAGTGCCATGGTTTAGGCTGGGCTGACCACGAAATGAACGACAGATGCTCTCTGAGAAGAAAACTGGTTCTGTTTTAACTCTAACCAGGATAAAGAGCTAATTTACCAGTCAGCAGATGACCCATGACTTCAAAGACAAGGAAACCTTCACCACATCCTTCTGGCTCAGCCAGGACTGAACCCATTGCTCACCAGTATGTCACAAAGAGGAGCAAGAGCCAGCAGAAGGCCTTGCTCAGCCAAAAACAATCTCCCATGACAAACAGGAGAGCACTGAGAACAGACCGAGTCCCTCTCCCCTTTGCTGACCCTTAAAAGAAACATGACGTAAATACACCCTCGTAGCTCTGCAGTAGAGGGGTGAGTAGCAGACAGCAAGAGCCTCTCCTTATAGCACCAGAGGTGAGAAGTGCCATTCACTTCTATTGTATTGTGTCAATCAGGTTTCTCCCAAACTGTTTTACAGTGCTCTTATCTCCACTCTGCCCATGGAGAGCCTGAGGCCGTGCCAAGTCCCTGAGAGGACAGAGGTCCTAACAAATGTTTCAGTTTCAGTGTTTCTACATCCCTCCTGTTCCACAGAAGCCCAAGTAACTCCCTAACCTTCCATCAGCAAGAGCTGACCAAGACCACAGAGTTACAGAATGGTTTGGGTTGGAAGGGACCTTAAAGATCACCTAGTTCCAACCCCCCTGCCATGGGCAGGGACACCTCCCACCAAACCAGGTTGCCCATCCAACCTGGCCTTGAACACCTCCAGGGATGGGGCCTCCACAACTTCTCTGGGCAACCTTCTCCAGCATCTCACCACCCTGACAGCGGTGAGACGCTGACCCCCTCAGGAGACTCACCATACCACCTCTCAAGACCTGAACCACACGAGGAACCTGATGCATCCATGGGCGCGTGCCGGGCTTGGACCAGACCACAGTTGGGTGGACAGATCAAAGAACGCCTGCGTTCGTCCCCAAGCCTCCAGCCTTATACTCACACGTATTCAGGCGGCATTTCAACAACAAAACAAAAACAAAAAGGGCAGAATTTTAAGAAAAATAAATAAAAAACCAGCTGTTTCGAAAGTGACATCCCCAGGCTTACAGGGACTAACGAATTAACGCAGCCCCTCCCCAAAAAGCCGCGCGCAGCCCACCAGCCTTTATTTGGGGATGTCGCCGGGACCCCGTCACCGCTGCTGTTTCCCCCACCCCACCCCCGACGGGGCCG
>VZSZ01002053.1:222541-235160 GCA_013398815.1 Ibidorhyncha struthersii
CAGGTTGCTCAGAGCCCCATCCAGCCTGGCCTTGAACACCTCCAGGGGTGGGGCGTCCACAGCTTCCCTGGGAACCTCTTCCAGTGTCTCTCTACCCACAGACTAAAGAACTTCTTCCTCATATCTAATCTAAATTTACCCTCTTTCAGTTTAAAACCATTACTCCTTGTCCTATTGCTATACTCCCTGATAAAGACTCTCCATCTTTCCTGCAGGCCCCCTTTAGGTACTGGAAGGCCGCTATAAGGTCTCCCCAGAGCCTTCTCTTCTCCAGGATGAACAACCCCAACTCTCTCAGCCTGTCCCCATAGGAGAGGTGCTCCAGCCCTCTGATCATCTTCGTGGACCTCCTCTGGACCCCCTCCAACAGGTCCATGTCCTTCTTATGTTGGAGGCTCCAGAGCTGGATGCAGTACTCCAGGTGGGGTCTCATAAGAGTGGAGTAGAGGGGCAGAATCACCTCCCTCGACCTGCTGGCCACACTGCGTTTCATGCAGCCCAGGATACGGTTGGTTTTCTGGGCTGCAATAGCACATTGCTGGCTCGTGTTGAGCTTCTTATCAACCAACACCCCGAAGTCCTTCTCATGAAGGCTGCTCTTAGTCCATTGTCCACCCAGCCTGTATTTGTGCTTGCCTGGGGGGAATACGCTTTCATCCTCCAAATAATTTAAAAGATTTATTTACGTGGTACAGGTGTGGAGTGTAAGCCTTTTGAAAAACCCTAAAAACAGGGGAATGGAGATGATGTAGCTTTAAATGCTTTGTGCGAGTGTTCCCCAGCTTCCCAAGTCAACTGCCCTTAACTGGGCAAGTGAAACCTAAAGATGAAAGCGATGGGAAGCAGAGCTGGTTTCTTTCAACAACAGGTCAAGAGTTCAAATTTCAAAATATCACAAATGGTGGAAAGTCCGTCAAATTAGAGAAATTTAATTGGAAAAACGGGAATATAACAATTTTTAAAACATTTTCCTTTCTAGTAATTTCCTATTTTATTATATTCTTTCTGTCTTCAGCTAGCAGGAAGATACATGCACACAAAGACATGGGAAGTATTTTTCTCCTTTCCTCTGAATAACCTGGATTCCTCAATTAAGAAATTTAATTTTTATTAAAAACTTACAACATTATATGTGTCCCTTTATAACATTATATGGGGGGGNGATTATGCAGTTTATCTTATGATTACTCAGTAATTCAGTGAGAAAAGCAGTGCTCTGAGCAGAGCCGTGCCCCCAAAGATGGCTGATGCGGTGGGGTGAAGGTCCATGCGCAGCTTCTCTTCACTTGTCCAATGCAGAGTGAAAGAGGTCAAGCAGAAACCTGCTGAGATGGTATTTTCCTGTGGCAGCTTTGGTAACAGAATGGTGCGCTTTTGAAATTAAGTTAAGGCTCGTGATCAGGGCACATTTTGTAAAGTTCCCTTCCCTTTTCCCATTCTTGGGTCTGAACTTTTCTCCCTTGGTGGGACTGAGAAGCGTCCCCCATCTCAGCAGTATGGCAGGCGCACGCCGCCTCTGATGGGGCTGTTGTCAACTGCTCCTCATCCGTCTCAGCGGGATGGCCTCTGCAGGTGGCTCACAGGTAAAGAGCCCTCTCGGGCTCAGCAGTGAAGTACCTTCAGTGTCTGCAGTGCCGTAAAATAAATGTGCGTCTTTACTGTTCTCTCTCTGGGATTTGAGAAAATAGCAGAACGTTTGATGGCTATGTCTCAACGGGGAAATGCCAGGATAAGGGCTGGGGGCATGTTCCACGCTCAGGTATTCTGTCTAGCAGCATGTGGGTGAGCTTCCACAAGCGCTCTAGTCTGGATAGTTGGCCAGGACAGCAAGAAATTCACTTGCCCACGTAATCTGACTGAAATAAGCCCATGATAACTGTCCTTGTAGTTTCTGCAGTGATAAAAGCAAATCGGATGAATCAACTGTGTTCCTCTGTAGCTTGCCTTCAAAACCAATTGTAAGTTGTCATGCTAACAATAAATTCAGATTGTTTTCACTATTTGAATAGTTTCTGGATGCCATCGAATTAAATGTTATTGGTATGTTTTAATTTAGGGGACAGCTCCAAAACGGGTTGTCCAGTCTGCCTACAGTGATGAGTTCCCAGCCCTGACTGGGTATTTGGAATACTGTACTGTAAATATTGGTTTAAAATAAAAGTCAGAGAAAAATAACGTTTTTGTAGGAAAGTAAAGGACAAATGAGAAATGGTCGTCTTCTGCCTCTCTCTGGCAGCCACCTGAAAACATGGAAGAAAAGCTTCTCCGTGTACCATGGTATCTGATCCTCAGTGTAACACATGGTGGACTACCCGTTTAAGTACTTCCAAGCCTTTACATTCCAGACATATGGAGAGTAGTTGTTAGAAGGGAATGTGAGGAAAGTAGTTACATGCAAACAAAGAACCGTTTAGTCAAAGCAGGCCATTTAAATACTGGTTTGCATTGCAATATCCGCTACAGAGGCACCTGCGGTTGTCGTTCAGGCTGCGGAAATAAGAAGCTTTGGGGATGAGGTGGGGAGGAGGGAATTCAGTAGAAGGCAAAATGTGGGAATTATGTATAATATCGGCAAAATTGAAATGTGGACTTCTTAAAATGCGAAAGAAGAAAGATCTCTTGTGCGATACATTCCTGAAAGACACGTATTTTATGTATTCCACTGCTGACTCTGGGTTTGGTTCTTTCACTTGTCCCCAACAGCCTATGTTATGAAGCACTTTGTTTGTTAAAAGCTGTCAAGATGCTATCTTGGATTGCGAACAACAGATTTGAAATGACTGTGTTGACTGTCCTGTGCTAAATTAGAGTGAATAAAACTGCATTCCGTTACAATAGAGATGTGCAGCTATTATGCTGTTACAAATACATTGTGAATCGCCTGATAATATCTTGTGCTATTTTATGCAATTTGTTGCTTTGTTTCTCTTTTCTCTGTTAACTTTCCACTTCATTTTGTACTTTCACAATCATTCTCCTTCCCAGCATTTTCAAGCCCTTCGTGTCAGCTATTGCTCTTTACATTGCTCTATTAGAAGCGGGTTTGTTTTAAATTTTGTTAGTTCAGTTTCTCTGCAGCTGTACCTCAAATACTTCTCAGTGTGGATTTTCCATCGCTGAATTCCTGCCCATTTTCTTTACTCTCTTCATAGTACTTCAAAGTTTGTTTTTCTAACCCCCAATAGCTTTTGTGTTATTGCTTTGTCAGTAGGATCTCAGATGAGGTTCAGCTGGATTCTGGGTACTCTTCAACTTCAGCCTTATATATTAAGCCTGAATTATTTTGCCACAACTGGGTCCAGAATAGTTTCTGACCTTGCTTGTCATCCTGTGGGAGCATCGCTGATAAAGTCTCGGTCCAGGTCTTTAGTCTCCTAAACTGTACAATGAAACTCATAACAATAAGTTCTGTCTTGGGCTTGGTGTGACCATTATGATCAGACTATAACTTTCTGAACAGAACAAATGTGTACTGAAGGAATTATCACCTGCTCAGAATATGTATCAGGTATAGCAGATCCATCAGTTTATGGGGACCACCTCGCTAACATGTCATAACACATAACAGTCCGTTTTACATAACAGTAAAATTACAGGACGGGACCACCATCTCTCTGGAGTGGCCTTGTAAATGCAAAATTTGTTTGCTGTTAGTTTCAAATGAACGAATACCACTCTAGGTTATGATTCTGGACTTTAATGCTGTGAATTTATTGAGCTGGATAAACATTAAAGTCAGTCCTCCCTCCTGAGCTCTGTTTTCACTGCTCCCTCCAACAGTCGCTCATTTGCGGGCCATTGTAATCACGACTGGGGGCTTTGCTCCCATCTTCCTGCCACCACGTTTCTCTGAGACCTGTCAAGCATTTTGAGTAGCACGCACTTTCCCACACTTCTCAATGAATGCTGACATACCTAACTTAAAAGGATTACTTTCTGCAGAGAGGAATTGTAATCCTCTTTTCCTGCTCTGCAAATCCTCTAGTAAGTGAAAAAGAAAGGCCAAGATCTGTTCTACTGTGCAGGGCAAATCACCATCTCAGAAAGTATAGAAGAAAACAACAAATCTAAGATTTACTTGTGGTCACGGTTGTCCAGGAGCTGTGTCCCTGACTATTAACTCATTGGCGTCTTCCATCACTATTTTTGGTGCTTTGATATTTTCTGTTTTAGTTTCTAATAGTTGTATGAATACATGCACAATTGCTACGTGAATGGTGTTCAGGACAAAACACTTCCCTTGGAGGTATCTACAAAGAGCTACAGATACTGAATTGCCTTGACTTGGATCCAGTTTTTAATATTACATATTCTATTAACAAACCCCAGAAGCATACTTTTGACTTACATACAAAAACTAGTGGTTTTCCAAACTGCCTAAGGTCAATTTGGAGAGTATTTTCAAAAGCTGGTGCCGAAGATGCTGGCAGCGGCGGTGGTGGTGGTGAAGGTCTGTGCTCCCAAGGGTGGGGCATCAGTGGTACCTGACAAAACAACAAAAGCATAAATATTCCTGCTACTTTGATTTCCACCCATCCGTCTCAAAACCTTTCCTCACACGTGGTGGTCGTTGCAACAAATTAGCTTGTGGATGAGGCTGAGGGCAAAGTTTGGGTGATCTTATGCTACCAATGGAAAATGAAGCCTCAGGTCATTCTTTTGCAGTAGTAACCTGAATTCTGTCTAAGAGAGCCTTCCCCATGCGCTCTCACATTCCCTTAAAAGAGCTGCAAGGGTGGGAAGGAGTGGGGCGTGTGTTTGCCAATAAAGCTTGCATTGCTGAAAATTTCATTTCCTTGTTTCATATTGCAAACAAATATTTTGTTTCCAGTCATTCATAAAGTAGATGAACCAGGATTAGTGTTCCCTCCCCCTTTCTATTACACTGGTTAGACAGCGAGCTGTACTTACAAGGTGGATGAGCGCCAGCTTCCAGTTTCCTCACGGGAGGTATTTTCCTTTCCAATGTGCAAAAAATATGCTGCAGCAAAAAAATCCACACTCCAAATTTATGAGAGGATCTTTGACATCCTTTTCTTAATCTAATTCTGCAAGTCTCAGGTCAAGGCAAACAGCCATGTCCTTTGCTAATTCATCCTAAAGTTCCTTGTTGATATTTAGAGGTGTCAGGTGGTTTTAGTCATTCTTAGCTGTATTTCATCCCACTCTGATGGATGGCTGCTTCCAAACTGCCTGTGAGAGGGCTGTGTGAGTTTTAGCTAATCCCTCCTTGGGTAAATTCTGCAGCATCAGCAGAGCTGGACCATTTCACTTGGATATGGGAAATGCCCTTCTCTCCCCTACCTTCCCAGCCATTCATCTGTGACAAAACAGTCTTATTGTTTCAGAGAAATGAGCTTTGGATTTTCCCTTCAGAGGAAGTATTGTTTTCTATCCCGTGAGCTAGGATCACCTGACCTTTCTCCTCCTGCTTTCCGTGTATTAACAAAAAGCTAAAAGAAAATACAGCAATGCCCCATTTCATCCACATTCTCTAGGTGGTTCACTTCCCAATTCTTTCTCCTATGTCATCCTTTTAATTTCTTTCTGAGGCTGATTTGTCAGTTCTGTAAATCCTGCTGAAGATCACCACCGTTAGCAAACTCCAGACTCACCAAAGATCGCCTGGCATAAATTTCTTCCAAAGATCTGCTATGTCCCTACCAATTGCCAGTCCACTTTGGGATTTGAAACCAGGAGAGCAATCTCCTCTGACTTCTCGTACCCAACCAAGTCTTTGCATCAGAGCTCTTCTCTTGCATGACTTCTTGGGATACTTCAGGCTGCTATTTTCGTTGCTTTTGGCAAGTTCATTTTCATTTTCAATTTCAAATATATTAGTCAATATTTGAGTTTTGCAAGTACTTCTGCCGCCTGACATAAGACTTTCTTCAAGTCAGTTGCATCTTGACTCAATGGGTTTTTCTCCTGGGGTTCTGGATCTCCCTTAGAAATCACCTGCATGATTTAAGCAATGAGTTGAAAGCACAGGGAATCACAGCTTGTTTCATTTAGAAGTAGATAGCAGAAGACTACCAGCATGCAAAGAAGCTGTGTCTCAGGTATTAGTTCTTGGCACTTGGAAGCTGCTAATGGGTAAGGGTCCATAGACTTCTCTCAACCCTTTGTCAACACCTGTACAGCATCAGAGCGAGGTCCTTTCCTGCTGGCATACTCCAGAGGGAAGCAGATAACGGGCTCCCGTTTGCCCTCAGTGGCCCTATTGCAGCTCACTGGAAACCTGCCAGTATTTTGAGAACCCTGCCCTTCTTTTGCCACCTGCAAGTGAGCTTCCCCCACCAAGCATCTATGAGTTTAGTGAGTGACTCGCCACTTCCAAACCGGTTAGCCAGGGACCTGTAACAACCTGGCCACGCTCTTTTTACTGGCCCTTTCCACCTGAGTTTGTTAGAACCCTGTGGGCCAAAACAAGCTCCCCACGCAGCTCCAGGAGTACCATCTACTCATGCAAAATGTCTAGGCTCATTGCCTGGCATCCCATGTCTTGCTGGGGGGGCAGTCTGTGACTGCGGTGTGATGGGCTTTCCCCTCAGTGGGGAGTGTTGCCTACATCTCCAGCTCAGCGAGGAACCATACACCCTCCCTCAGCAAGAGTCAGCTGGAGCCATAGCACTCAAGAAGTGTTTACCACCATCTCTTGTGCCTCATCACTGGTCACCGTGGCTGCCTGTGTTGGATCTGTCTATGTTTTGTCACTGGCTGGAGCACAGATTGCAAACACGGGGCTGGAAAGTGTCCCAGTGGGGCACTTATTTGAATGAACTTTATTCCGGGGCTTTATCCGCCCTTCAGGTTCTAAAGGACCAGGTAAGTTTTCTCACAATGCACAGGAAAAACTATAAAGACACAGTGCATTTCACTGGACACGCAGGGTTCGGTAAGTAGGTGTCCAGATGCTCTTATAGTTAACCATGTCATACTCCCTCGTTTAATGTGCCGGATGAACCCCACCATAAAAGCATCTTCAACAGCATCTTCCTAGGATAGTTTCAAAATCTCATAGCTTTCATGGGAAGGAGTACCAGCCTCCCACGAGCATGTTAGAGAATTTTCTCTTTTGCATTTAGAAGTTCCACAGGTCAAAAGAATTTATCTTCTACTATAGAAAACCTGGAAAATGTTTTCTACTATACAAATTAATTTAAATCCAGCTTATATCCAGCCCATGGAGCTGTAAGTGCCTCCAGTGATCACTTCAAATCAGTTTCAAGTTAAATCAAAAAGCTCTTACAAAAACACATCAAATATCTTTGTTATTCTAACGATGTTTTAGGAGTAAGTTTTGAAAGGCACTAACAGCACTGAACGCAAGAAGCCCAAACCCCTGCAAGAGCTCACACAGTAAGTAATCAATACCTGGTTCTGGGCACTAGGGGGTAATTCTGTCACTCGCAGTCTAAAAAAAGGAATATGTAGATGCAATAATCCATAAGTGGGAATTAGGGGAAGAGTCACAGATTCAAGAGATGTCCTGATGGTATTTGTGCTCCCAAACCACCATGATTTCCTTTTTGGAGCACAGAGAGGATGCGTGGCGGCGAGGGGAATCTTTTGATATGTCTATCACATTGCATTGGACTTTCTTTTAATCCCAAGAACCAGGTACCTAACCTGGGGCACTGCTGCTCTTCGCACTGCTGACTTCACTGGTGGGCAGGATCCTGTAGAAAAATTTGTGGGTGCTTTCTTTGACCAAAACAAAGGGGTGCAGTGGGACTCTCCACCTTATCTTATAAAGCACAGAACCATCTCCCCATAATTTTTTGTGTTTTAAAAATCTTTTCCTGCCCAATCAGTATAATACTGTGGCTCAAGAAAGTCAACAAGTAAAAATAGAATCTAGTGTAGGAATTATCCCTCTCTTTTCTTTTTATTTTTATCCTCCCCATTGTATCAGTTAAAAGGTGCTCTGGATCAAGCCCTATCTTTAGTAAAAGTAAACAGTTAATCCATTAGTCTGGAGACTTATGGGCCTATCTATTAGAGAGAGATAGGTTTGTATTACCATACAATTAGGAGAGTAATCTGTATTTAAGAGTCTTTATGTCATTTGTTAAGATATCTTTCTTTTTTTTTAGTTGTTATAGGAGTGAACTCATTACAAATAAAGCTTGCTCCACATTTCAGAGGAGGGTAAGGTAGTAATTAAGTGAATTGTACACACCTCTCACCTGCTCTCACCAAGAGGATAGCTCGAAGGATTAGTGAGGGAAAGCCGTGTCCCCCACAAACAGACAGAAGCTCCTGCATGCTGCTGGGGGACAAAGCCTCGGTTCCGGGACTCCCTGTGCTGTTGTAGCACCCCCTCTTCCTTCTGTTGAGCAGTTGTCACCCGCAGTTTGAAGAAAGAATACATCCCCTTCTCCAGAGGAGATGCAATAAAGGGTGCAATAAGAACAAGGAAGATGTGCAGATTCAGAAGGTGTTGAGACCTCAGTTATGCTCTCAAACCACAAAGTTTTCCCCCATAGGAGCAAGGGATGGATGCGCAGGACAGGGGAAGACTTTTGATACTGCCCATTTTTTTCCAATATCAATAACGCTTAGTTGTCCTCAGTGACCCCCTCTCCCATATGCACACGTATTACACGGAATGCACTGTTAAGCAGCTCATGAGGCAGCAGGCCCTGGCTGTGTCTGGTACAGAGAGGAACAGACAGGAAGAACAGTTTGGGGGAAATTAAAACACAAGCAGAAATCCAAAGAGAACGGTTATGTGTCCTCGGTGGTTGGCTCATGCTTTGCCTGGCATTTCTATGTCAGGTTATTTAGAGAGCTCCTTGTGACAGGGACAGTATCTCCTACGTGTTTAAACAGAGCCTAACAGGATAAGGCCTCAGGGCAATTGGCAATAGAGTTAAAACGCATATATCCAGCTTGACTGACAGACCGTGGAGAGACAGATCACCGTGCTTAGATTTCTTTCGGGAAGCGCCTGTTACAAAAGTGGCAAATCAGTCACCAAATCCACTAAATCACTCCGGACAGAAGACGAGCCCTTTGCTAACATGCCACAGCCAACAGCAACAAGAGCCTGATTTTTTTTCCATGGGGAAGCATGCCATGAAAAGGGTGGTAATGCCTGGCTTGGCTGATCTCCAGGACAGGCTCTGCACCTACTCTGCTCGAAGAAAGCGAGGACCCAGGTGATGGCTGAGGAACAAACGCTTCTACCGTCTTTGTGGAACCCGAACACTTGGCGCCAGCCAATCAAATATTTGTTCTCAAATATTACCTCCCTTGGAAACAGGCAGAAACACAGAGTAATGAAAGAGTGACTATTTCCCTGTGGTCACATAGGGCATACAAGAACGGGGGCAGGTTTGCATGAGTGCTAGCTCTCTGCCTTACCCTCCTTTCCTTATGCGGCTTTGGTCCGATGCCAGCTTGGCTTGCCCTCCTCTGTGCGGCTGGCAGGGCACTAGCTCTCTCCCTTGGTAGGACGTGAAGAAAGTGGGGGCTGGCCTAGCCTGGCTGGTTTTTCCTTCCTCTCTCCACTGATCACCTCAGCCCCTGCAGAAACGCGTCAGCCCAGTGCCCCTTCCCTTTCTTCTCCCATGGGTTCTTGGTGGCAATTCTCCTTTCATCATCGGGAGGGTAAGTGGTACAGCTGGACTGGGAAAGTGGGACTTTGGCAGACCGGGAAGAAGCTGAGTTCTCACATCCCAGCAAAGAGGAGGTGGTGACAGCCACAGCAGTAGTAATACATCTCCTCGAAATGGCTTGGCACCAGCAAAACCGTGATTTGAGGAAACCCAAATATGTCAAATTTGTCTGCTGGGGTTGTCCTCACTCACAATAGAGCTCATCAGGAGGGAAGATTCCTTCAAGATCATGGGGTGATGAGGCAACAATCACTAGTGCATACATTTTCCTTCTGGTCGTTGCAGTGGAAGGTGCATTTAGAGCAAAGCTTGTTGAGCAGCGAGGGCACAAGGTGGTCCCCAATGGCAAAGGCTGCCTAAGGTATTTGGCACAGTCCAAAGAAACGTGAGTTGCAGCTCTGCTGGAGCAGAAGAACCAGGTTGTGTGTGTACAACCTGCCAAATGCAGGGAAGCAAAAGTTATGTCTAGCAGGATATTGAATAGATTAGGAGGCATGAAGATTTTTATTGGCCTAAACATAAGCATGTTGCTAAAAATAAAGTTTCACCAGTATTTTGACAGAGATCCTTCAAGAGTCTATCTTATTGGCTATCTCTTGGACTCACAGCTTCTAGCCACCATCTCCATGTTCCACCTCCTGCCCATTTCTGGGGGAGTTTCCCCAATTTGTTGAAGGGTACTGCTTCTTTTCAGGAAACATCATGTTTTATGTGCTTTTGATAACGCAGAAGAAGGGATGGCGCATTGCAGTCACCACCACCGTTGTTGCATCTCCCAAGAGATGGTCTTTTTCTCAGCTTCTCCCCCGGCAGGGGGCTAGGTATGAGAAATACCTTCAAGGCTCTTACTAGCATGCTGCATCTCCAGCGTTATCAGCATACAAATCTTTTCCTATGAAAAAAACAGACCATCACCCTGAAACCAGTTCTGTACCTGTACCTTAACCCCTGTACTTTGCACTGGAATATGGCTTATAGAGAAATGTGAGCAAAATGTATTTGCTTGTTCGGTCTAGCAGGCAACTACCTTGAGCCAAACAAATAAAACACATTTGTTAAAAAAGCCTTTCGCTTCCTGTACAATACCGCTTTGTTTGCCATCATTGTTTGGCAAATAGGAAAGGGCTTATCTCTCCTTCCCAGAAACGAGTGCAGCTATAGAAGAGCTCCAGAAACTTGTCAGTCTTTACTAAGAAAAAAATATTGGTTCAACAGCCCTTGCCAGGAAATTATCTGAACCTTCAGAAAGAGAGAAGGTGTAAAAATTAGTTCACTGGGCTACGCCATTCTTTCCTGATTTTTAGTGTTTGGTTCCAATTCAAGGATCTTATCGGGTGTATTTTCAAAGGTGAACTACAGTAGCCCTTAGCATTAGAGCATTCCCGTATTAGACATTTCTTGGTTAGCTGCAAAATTAGCATTTACCCCCCTGGTGTAAAATGTGCCATATTTTTGTTTGATTAATTTGTAATTAAAATTTAAGCGAATATGTCTGGTTTCTAGCAGACGGAGGCAAAGGCATAGTTTTGACCCTAGTTACAGTTTTGTTTAACCCCCTCCAGAGAAACATAGTTACTGTGCATTAATATACAGCCTTTCACCACCAGACCTGTTAGTGTACATTATGGACTAATAATAATAATTATATTGTCAAACAATTCAAACTGCGTAACAATACAAGCTCCTCTGAAATGTGAAGCGCTATAGGTAATGAAACCTGCTTTTCTTTATACAGTCAGCTCAAACCTCTTTTTGAGCAATCTGGTGTTAAATAAATAATGGGCCTGGTTGCCCCCTCTTCCAGGAGAAACCATAGGAGGGAGCAGAGTGGGAGGAAACCTCCAGGAAGTTTTGCCTTGTTGAGACTGTGCCTAAGCTTTTTCCTGAAGGTGGAGTTGCTCATTCCCTACGATGCCCTCTCCTCCCATGCATGTGAATGGGGGCATAAAAAGACACCTCACCTGGAGGTGATTATGGTGGGGGTCTCAAGCAGGCCAGGAGACCATGGGTGGGCTCTCCATGGCACGGCCGTTGGGCTTGCAGTTCACTAGGCATGCAGAAAGGACAAGCTTGAAGCACAGCATCACTACTACAGCAACATCTGTTCTTCTTTACGGCCATGCAGTGCATCCTCTTGGCTCTGGGGCCATGGCCTAAGCTCTGTGGTAGTACAGGGACCCTGTTTTGACTTTAGTGTTAGTAACCCACCCATTTCTAGAGCACAGTTTTGTGGTTCTCTATGCCGTGGATCAACTCAGTGTATCTGGGTGACTCGTTCTCACTAGCACTTTTTGCTAATTTAGTCCTGCATTGTAAACTAGAGCTCTGAGAGCAGGTGAAGCTGCAAGCCTCCTGCAATTTTGATACGGTAGAAGCTGAAGGAATCTGGTAGATGTTTTCCTAATTCTGAGCATACGCTTCTACAGAGTTAGTACTACAAGAAGAAGACGCAGGGTGCACTGTGGCACTGGCTTGCAGGTGAGTGCTTTGAGAGGCTTTGTTGGTAGCTCTTAACTTCCCACCTTTTGTTCAGAAGTTGTTTCCCCACAGGTGAGACACTGCAATAGTTCCAGTCCATGCCAGCTCCCATAAGCCGCTGCAGTCGATGAGGTGACTCTACCGTGGACCCACACGGGTGCACACACAGGTTCTGTGACGATGGCTGTGAGGATGACGACCTCCAGCAGCGATGCAGTAACAAGGGCAGAGACAATAAAGTCTTAAGCTGCTTCTGCTGTCTCGGACACTGCCGTGTGATTGAGGACACTGTGGAAAGAAGGCACATACAATGATGGGGGTATCAGCAGGTATCATAGAGTGGGAAATAATCCATTCATCCTCCTCATGCCTTGCAGAGTGACCTGTGCCAGATACAAACCTGCTCAAAGCCACATGTGGGAGGTGTGGTACAAAACCCAGAAGATTCAGCTACTTTTTCCACAGACATTCCTTAACCTTTTCCCAACAAATTTCCTGGGACCTGCCCTTTTTTT
>VZSZ01002053.1:235236-280612 GCA_013398815.1 Ibidorhyncha struthersii
GGGTGCTGCAATGGTGCCATCTCCTGGAAAGAACCCGAAGAGCAAGGTCTGGGCCGGGCATGGGGAGGTGGGCGAGTGGGCCAGAGGTTGTCCTCGCTGCCACGGCTGCCCCAGCAGTGGGTGTACGGAGCCACGGCGAGGAAGGGGGGGTCGGGGGGTGCCGGGGGGGCGCCGGGCACACACCGGCCCAGGGGCACATCCCGGGGCTCTGCGATGCTCCAAACGGCAGCGTGCGGGACCGGGGCGGGGGGCACACGGCTAATGTTAGCCAAGGCCGACCCCAGGGGTGAGCAGCCTGAAATTCTACTGGAATTCCCATGAGGAAGCCTGGGACCTGAGAAGCTCAGCTGACAAACCCACCCAGCTGATCTCCTCCCTGGTTTTTGCTAGGATGGCTGCTGTGAAACTGAGAAGCGAGCGAGACCCAGGGCCGACCACCGGAGTCTCATTTATCATGCTGAAAAACTGGCTAAGCCATCCCAGCTGGGGCTGAGAACTTTGGTTAAGAGAGAAGAGGTCCCTCCTACCTGGCCACTGGTCCCTAAACTGCTTCTCCCCCCCTCTCTGGGTTGCTCGTTGCCATAGCGATACCGCTTCAGGAAAGGATGGAAAGCCTTCAAGTAATGGTCGAGCTAGGCAAACTTTTACTCTGTTCTTCCCAGCGCTAAGCAGATGGAACAATGAATAGTACTAAGGCCAGAAAATAGCTGGGATCTAAAACTTTCCTAAGAAAAAAAAAAAAATATCCCAGAAAATCGAAGAGACCTATTAGTTCATTCTGTCTGCCCCCCAGCAGAGAAACAGCAAGCAACAATTTGTCCTAGAGCATACTGTACCGTACTGTATGAGTCCAAATTCTCCTCCTACTTATATTGGTCTAAATCAAGACGACAGTGGAGTTACACAGGTATAAAACTGGCATTATCAGTTCCCGGGTCTCTTTAAATATTACTGAACCCTACTGCTGATTCTTCTTTGTTTGCCTGTTAGAAACGATTGTTAAAAAGGCACATGCATTTATCCAGAGCACACTGTATCATGCAAAGGGGTTCTTTTATTGGCTTTGATCTTTCTTTTTACTTTTATTATTTCTTTGAAGAAATGCAGGATTATTACCTCAATCTAGCCAGCTGGCCTGCTGGGGCTCCCTTTGCTACATCAGGGGTTTCTCTTTTTTCTAATCCTCTCTTTATGGATAATCCTTCTCTACCTTCTAATGACTCTTGGCTAAGGAGTGTATTTTGTTATTACTACCTGTTGTTCAGAAATTCATTTTATTTGGTGTAGGTGTTGCTAATTGTTTGCTAATGAAAACCTTACTACAATCAATGTGGTCAGGATTATACTGGTCTTTGTGGCAATTAACCCTTTCCTCCTGTCTGTTGTGATTTAGATTTCCCCATGCACTTTTCAATTTTTAAGTATCAAGCCTAATTCTGTTGTTTGGGGCCTGGGGTGGAGGTTTCCCTGTGCTTCCAGGCAGCATAGAGAACATTTACTTCCCATGAGAGATTTTAAAAAGACAGAAGTTGGCATTTTGTAATGTGCAATACGTTTGTACGTGCAAATGCAGTGATGTCTAAGGTAAGTCCTGGACCAAAAATGCGTAGGGCAAGTCTACAGCTTAAAACAAGGAATGGAGATCATTCTGTTTTACAGAAATATGGATAATTTCAAGGCAGGCAAGACTGTGTACTCTTCAGGACTCTTTGTATTCCTCTGTGTCGCATGCTATTTAGACGCAATATGTATCCCCTTTACACACAAAGAATGGGGAATAAGCCCTGCTTTGAAGAATTTACAGTTTAAAAAGACAAAGGCAGATCAACAGCATTAGGAAGACAAAGAGCAACAGCTGCATACAACAACATAATAAAAATACAAAGCTTGTCTTGTTACCATTCCCTCCTCCCGACCTTATATCTTGCAAGTTGCTTTACAGCCACCTCACCAACAGGAATAACGGGTTCAGGCAGGTGATGCCCCAGCCCACACACCACCCAAACTACAGGATCTCTGAATATTGAAGTGTGTACCAAGACTGGGGCCTTCAGGAGGAAAGTGCGATGCAGGACACATCTCCTCAGGCAGAGATGCCCGAGAAGAAACATCCCCCCTCTGTCCATACTTTGGAGAGTGAACTTTTGCCTCCACTTCCAAACTGTTGGAAAAAGGATGGAGCTCTGGCAGCATAAAGAGGAACCCACCTCTGCCACCCTCCCTCTCTTAGGAAGGGAGCGGGGAAGGAGCCAACAGCTAATGTGGGTCCGGGTGCATGGCAGTGCCCTGTGCGGGGAAAGCAGCAGCCAAAGCCCTGGCCTTTCAGCCTGGAAAACACAAGGGACCCTTGCTGATGAGTATATCTGACTTCTGGCCCTGCCAAGGGCAATGACAGCTCATCTGAGGCCACGTATCATTCCCACACTGAGGAGCCTCAGGGCCTTTTTGAATTAATTTTGCCTCAAACGAGTTTTGTTTTTAAAAACCTGAGCCTGAATGTTCTCATGCTCTGAAGTATCTCCAGTTTGAATACCGTGACTCGGAACAGTCCTTAACTTGGTGCTTTACGTGCCACATACTGCGTTAGCTATTGGCATGCGATGAAGAATTCAGCACTGTAAGTTACCAAAGTAAAACCAGGAACGCTCCATTATTGCTGCAGGTAACAGCTGGGACAGGCAAGGAAGAAACTAATATTGAAAAAAGAGAGGGAGAGAAAGGGTCCTATCCTAAAGAGCTAGATAGCTTTTGTTTGTTTGCTTCAGCATGGCCCTGGTTGCTGAATACTAATGTGCTTTACTCTTTTGCATCAGCGTCTAGACCTTTCTGAGTTTCTCTGACAGCCAAGGCATTATGGTACAGCACCAGCATGTTATTCAGCTGATCTCTCCATAATAAAAATATAAATGTCTTTATTATTTTTCCCAGTCACCATTGCCAATTTTGCAGGGTGCCAGACAACCGTGCTACTGTGTGTGACTGATGGCACCCGGCCAGTCTTGTGTAACCATATTATTCACTTGCTCATTTAGGCTCAAAGCAAAAACAGGTTGGCACTAGCTTTTCAAATCTGGCTTCAGCAAATACTCCTTTCTTGGAGCAACCAGTGAGCAGAAGGGGAAAAAAGAAGGACAGGAGGACTGGGGTAAACCAGGAATAAAACTGAGCAGCCCAGAGAGCAGCATTTCAGTTTGCTCAGGTTACCTTTCCGCTACCTCTCTGGGAGAGTGCGGGAGTGAGAAAAATCAGACCTGGGTAATACAACAGACCTGAGCCGCTGTTGCGGCAGCTTGGGTGATGCTCCTCATCCTCTCCCATATAGAGCTCGTGGTTTTTTTGGCTCAGGTAGAGGCACAGCATCAGCACAGGTCCAGGACCAACCGAGCTGCATGTTCTGTGCACTGACCCTGGGCTAAAGACCCTTCTTAGAAGCAGGATGGCAAAGCGGCGGTGGCCGTGTGGCTTCAGCCCAGCCGGTGCAGAGGCTGCGCTGAGCTGCCCTGCCAGGCTCCAGCACTGGCAAAGCTTCTTCCCTTGGGCTTGATGCCACACAACTGCAGGTGACTCTGGCTTCGGCAACAGCACCGTGGCATTTGCTCAGCAGTCTCAGACATAAGCTAATGGGTCTGGTTGGACCCAGGCTGGTTTGCTTAGAGTCATCATGAGCCTCTCTGCACCCACGAGTAAACCATTGTCAACTAAAAGTGTAGGATGGGACACACTTGTTAGCATGAATATAACCCACTTATTTGGATTCAGAAGGGCCTTTACAATCTGGGTAGAAGTTTGCTTTCATCTTTGTCTCCTTTCCTCGCCATGTTCAAATCATCTCTCTCGCTCTTCTGCCCATTCAGCTCTTCATTACTGGGGGCAGATTCCTCTCCTGCCTTCAGCCCAGCTCATCTCAGCACAGTTTCAGGGCAAGCTTTGGAAACCAGACAGCGATCGTTACTGCTGGCATGCCCTCAGACCAGACAAACATCCTGTTTCAGTATAACTGCTTCTAAGAGCAGAGGGCTTCAAAGGGCTCGTGTTTTTTTTTTTTCTTACAAACTGGGCCTCTTCACCCAGCTCAGCTGCAGCCAAAGCGTGTCTGACAGACACCTGGAGCTGTGAAAGCTCAGTGAAGAGTAACCAGCTTGTCTTTTTGGTGTAGACTGGCGTTGGGGGACAAGGGAAAGGCAGCTCAGTGTAGTGACAGGGAGAAAAGAGTAGTGCAGGGAGCCAGAGGCAAAAAGCCAGCCTAAGGCTTGGGGTTTGGTTTTGTTTTTAAAGACTACTGGAGCAGCAAAACCCATAGGTAGGAGGTTAGTTCAGACCTAGCTTGCACACACTTCTGCATTATTGAAATTCTGTTTGCTTGGATGGTAATTTTGGCACGTGGAACTTGTCTCCTTCCTTACACCAGCAAAGCTGTAGACACATTCGGTTACCTCACCTCACCAGCTATATTTTTATGCCCACACACCAGTGTTCTTGCATTAGAAATGAGTTGTTGACTTTTGCCGAGGCAGCATCTTACTGGCAGGATGCTGAAATCTTTGGGGGTCTGGGTTATTGTTTCTTTTTTTTTAAAGAGCTAGTTTAAAGGCATGATATGCTCTGCAAGGTGTAACGTAAACTCCTCAAATCACATCACATCACATTACCACATATATTCTTTTAGCTTAAGACAGTTCTGTAGTGTCCCTTATCATAGCAGAAGTCACTGCTTTAGCAGAAGTTGGTTTGGTCTCTTTCTAGCTCAGAGAATATGACCAACATATTTTTCTTTGAATGCTCTCACAGTGTATTTGTCTGGATTTAACCTGAGTCCTTCTTTTTCATGACTGATGGCGCAGAGCAGATTGTGTCATAGTCTGCCTTATTCTGCCAGACCTGAGTTCTAATCTGCAGCTTCTGCGGCTCCACAGATGTCCAGAGGTGTCATTGATTTCTTTGAGCATGACTTAGACCTGAGACACGTGACCAGTGAAATCCATGAAGCTTCAGCCCATGCACAGTGCCCAAAGTCTGTGCTTCACAGGTTCTTATAAAGATCCCTTAACCCCTTACCCAGGCACATTTCTATGAAGTTTGAAGACTGAACATGATAGATGACTGTCACGTGCATTTACTTGTTCTTTTTTATCCTCACCCAAGAACTTTGCAGTGCAACATTTTGGGATGGTCCTTGGGAGGCCCTCACGTGGTTTTACACCTGAAGTTGAGAAAGATTTGTCCCAATCTCTGTACTCTGGACTTCACCCTTATACAAAAAATGTCATTTGGATGTCAGGAATTGTCAAAGACAGTCCTGAACTTTGGGGTGATGTTTGAGCTACTAAGTGCCTTGAAGATGAAATCCCACAACATTGAATTTGACTTGGGCAGGGCACTGCAGGGAGGGAGGGGGGAGCACTTAGGATGTTGGCAAGGAGGCGCTGGTACTCTTTTGTGTTAAGTCAACACTTCTTACGGATCGGTTCACTGCACCGGCAAAGTTAGCAGTGTCATTAAATTGTCTGCCTTGATGACC
Source organism: Ibidorhyncha struthersii (assembly GCA_013398815.1). Taxonomy (NCBI): domain Eukaryota; kingdom Metazoa; phylum Chordata; class Aves; order Charadriiformes; family Charadriidae; genus Ibidorhyncha; species Ibidorhyncha struthersii. Next base: position 240,755 of record VZSZ01002053.1, read on the forward strand.
ACCTATTTTTTCAAGTGCCTTTTCATAACCTTTTGCTCATGTTATAACACTGTGGCAGAGAGCTCTCTGTATTTTGGGATCTGTTGCAGTAGCCAACAATTTTGTGCACCCTAGAGGAACTATCAAAATTCATGAAACACTGCGTTTTTCCTTGAGGTCATCTGGCTTCAGTCTTGCTGAGTTGTCACCATTTATTTGTTCTCATTAAGATTAGGCCTTCTTTGAAGACAAGCATCAGTGAAATTTTGTTTAACAATGGAGGACTTTCAATATGTTACATACTTTGTTTCAGTACAAGTTCCTTGATTATCCAATGGACCTCAAAATGCAGAAAATACCAAAAAATACAGAAAAAAAAAAAAATCACCCTGATGTCACCTGTGATTCCTTTTTTATTTTTTATCACATGTAAGTAAAATGAATAACAGAGTGATTCTCAGACCCCAAAAGGCTAAATGTAGAAACTCCTTTTCAGTGCGCAGTTGCCTAAGGTGGGTGGCTGTTTTGTGTATCTTTTGGTTTGCTTTGAAAGCACCAAACCCCTACCGGAGTTGAGAGAGTTGATCTTTTATGAAACAACATGCTTTTCTTCCTGGCAGCAATGGACTGAGGCTTTTAGAGTTCTAGTTAGTAGGGTAGTGCAAAATCAGAGATCCAGCCTAGGAGGTAGGAGATGTGAGTTTAGGCTCCTGTTCTGCTTAATGAAAATCTGCCCTGGGCCCTGACACTGGAAACAGGGATCATACTACTCCTCCCCTGCCTTGTCTATTAAGCTTGAAACACTTTGGGGTCAAGGGGCGAGTGCTGTTGTACCGGGCATTGCTGTGTCCCAAGGCTGACTGGAGCGGAAAGCACAGCTGCAGTAGAAATAGTCGGCTTAAGCAGCCATTTCGTTAAACCTGTTCGAAGACTGCATTAAGCTTGTATATGCATCCACCACATAAAGGTGAAATTCAGTATGGATCTCAGTGTCTTTTTCACCTCGGGGGCAAAATCAGGCATTCACGGAATGAACTGGAGATGCATTCATAAGATGTGATTTCCAGCAACTTTGACTAGACATATGGAGACAAAAAACCTAACAGCAGAGGTGCAGGAAATAAAATGTAGCTAATTTAAAATATCTTTTTAATCACATAGCTGGCTTTCCTACATTAACACAAAGGCTTCTGAATGGGGAGATTTTGTTTCCCATAATAGTAATTTTTTTTTGCTATAAAATGCTTTTTTTATCCTTCTCCACTTCTGGACTAAATGAATGATGTGGAGACACATGACTGGCTTGGTGAAATCAGCCACTTAGCAACACTAGGACCAGATGCCCATGCAATACAGTGCCAAAGCAGAGTGCTGGCGTCCTCCACAGCTTGGACAAATGTCTGGGTCTAATGACTCCATGGCAGCCCTCTCTGCAGAAACTTCAGGGGCACGAGCGCAGCCCACGGAGAGCTGCACCCAGCTGCAAAGCCTCGGGTAGAAAATTTGGGTGGCTACCGTATATCATCCAACTGTTATTCCGGCAGAAGTATTGGAGACTTTTTGCAAGTGTCCTGGCAAAAAGCACAGTTTGTTGCGTGCTTGCTCCGTTTCACTAACGGGGATGATCAGCCCGCAGAAGAAAAAAATCCAAGAGAAGCGGTATGCCTGCAGTCATCCTGGTGACAGCAAAGAAGGTATATTGTGCCATTCGTGCCTGTTCCATTAATTCTTATTTCATCTTTGTGAGGGTTTCAATGTTTACTCTGTAACAGAAATCTACTTCATGTAGCAGCTCAATAGCTTAATGTGATTGCACAGCAAACCGCTTATTTAAACAAAAAAGTAACTTCCAGCCCTCCTTTCTGAGGAGAAAAGATTGAAACTGTGACTAAATTAAACCCACATTTTCCAAGCAGAAAGGAAATACAAAAGGTCAAAAGATATTTTGTTTCTAAATTCATGGCTTTTAAGCCAAGTTCATGATTTTTGGTGGCTGAGAAATGGTTTTGGACGTTTGATGACAAAACTTGTATTCATAGCTACATTTATGGTTAAGAAAAAAATACCGTATTGCTAAGAGTAATTCTTAGCAGCCAGCCAAGCGAACCCTCTGCATGGATGCTCTGGTTATCTCCTTAACGTTCACAGGCCCGTCTATTCTATAGTGACTGAAGCCACCTGAAGCTCTGAATAAACAACCTTTTGATAAGAAATCTTTGTCACTGATGCCCTAGGTTGATTTGGATTGTAATCCACCTGGAAAGACACGACCCTTGTGGTTGCACGAATTTTACATCAGCGTAACTTCCCAACACATGTTTGTTAAGGAGTCAAATCAGTGGTGTCGCCTTTCGTCTTCCATTCCTGCTAGGTGAGAGGAAGAAAGATGGGCTTCATGATTCAAGCAGTTGGCTGGCACTGAGGAGATATGGGCTGAATTTCTGGAATCTGCTTCAGATTTTCCTGCCTGTCGGTGAGCAAACCCCTGCAGGGCTATCCGTGTAGGAAATTCTTCCCTACATCTCAACAGCGTGCTCAGTACTTATGGTTTCTTAGCCTCCGTGAGGAGATGTAGCTGGGTGGCTAAACTGTACTGGGCAGCCCCGTAGGGGCTGGGGGCAACCAGGACCGGGCTGCAGCAGGCAGGGATCGGAACTGGAAAAGAGGTGAATACAGCAACTGTATCCGGAGCTGCCTACCATGTGGAAAAGACGCTGGATCCTGAAGGTCAGGCCCCAGACATGTGGGGAAAGCTGTGAAGACGCACATTGTTGGAAGCTCTCATTGCCACAAACGCTCGTCTGTCACTTATTAAACTGTGAGGAGAAACCTAAATTGCAGCTGAGCAGAGTTACAATGGCTGATTATAACACAGAGCGAAGTATTTCTAGCAACAAAGGCCCTAAGCATATTAATTCATTCAGCTCATTGTATTGTGTGTAATTCTTGCTTACACTTGCTGTCATGCAATAGAGTTAAAATTTACAATCTTATTGATGTGAGAAGATATTTTTATATATACTACTTTGTTAGCCATTTTGCTTCCTAATAATTAATCAAATCGCCAAAGAAGTATCATGTTGGGGAGCGCGGATTTATTTGTGTTATTAAGCTATTCTAGCAGAGCATTTCTGTGTGGTAACAGCTCTGTTACAATATGGCCCACTTGTTTTATGACAAGTTACAATTTTCTTGTAACGTTAGCTGCAATTCATCTCAATAATTATGCTAAATTAAGTACTCATGCACATATAGAAATAAACATTAAATACATTAAAATAAAGTGAGAAACATAATTTAATCTCTCTCAAACTAAATAGAGCGGGGATTGCTTAGCAGTCCTTAACTCACCCGTCTAAACCTGGCTGAAGAACCCCAGGGCTTTCAGGTTTCTGGGATGAAGGGGACACTGTGGGTCTGGGAAGGGCTTTGTGGGTCACTGGTTTCTGCCCCCTTCTAGAAAACCTGCAGCCCTTCCTGCTTTTGGTGGGCTCGAGCTCTGCCCTTATCCATGCCTGGCTGTGCAGCCCCGCAGCCCCCCTGGGGGTTGCCCCAGAGCCTCACTGCTCGCACGGCTGAAGGTCTCCTTGACCTTCATATCCAGAAGCTGGGAGATGTTATGGTCGTGCCTCTGCCTGGGGAGGCTGCCTCTACATCTCTGGAGAGGCAGGTCTGGGGAGAGCCCCGTGCTGCAGCCCAGGGCTTTCTACAAGTCCCACCCCGCTTGACCAAGCTGAGCACTCGGACGGGGACTTGTGAAAACTAACCAGAAAAGTGGTGGCAGTGCTAGGGACTGACCCCAGCTTCTTGGCAGACTCCACGTCCTCAGCCACAGGTCCATCCTTGCCTGGTCTTTCCATTCAGTAGTAAAAGCTCCTGGGGAAGGCTGCTGGTACTACGCGGGTGGGAGGAGATACTGAGAACCCAGGGGCTGTGTGTTTGCCCCACATACCTGTCTTTTGTCCCTGGTACAGAAACTTGATTGCAGAGGGAAGACAACACTCTGCTTACTTTTAGCCAGCAGAGTTTTGGACTGAGTTCTGTTGCCACGACTGGATAGAAAAATACGAAATATTGTGTCCCATCAAGGAGTGTGGTTTTACTCATCACTTCCAAGGGCTGAAAAGCAAAGATGTTTTGTGCTCACTGCCATGAGCCCACTCCACGGGACAGAAGGGGCTTGCAGCGCCATCCAGCCGATGGACCTTGTGTGGAGCTTTGCAACTGGGAATTACTACCATTAGGATGGCACCAAGACTACTAAGGCCAGTGCCACCATGTTAGACCCTCTGCAAAGGCGCAGCAGAAAGGAAGTCTCATGGAGTCTACCACACGGGCATACACCCAGCAGCAGAGAGCATTAGGCATATCCAGGAACTCTCACAAGGCATCAGCTGTGTCCTAGGGAGGCTTTGGCACAAAGCACCCCTCACCCCCTGCACCTTCCCTTGCGGACACAGAGATATGCAGTGAAAGCTGTTTGACTGGGGAAAAGAGTGGCAAGGAAGCAGGAGGGAGAATATGTTATCCTATTGCTTTGAAAAGTTGCTTAGCCATCCAAATAGGAACTATTCAAAAAGCCTGAAGGTAGTTACTGAATCCACTGTCAAATCCTTTGTAAATGGGCTGTATGCTGCTATCTGTTTTCCTTTTTTCCCTCCCTTTTTCACCACTGTTGAAAAGACTTGTATTAAAAAACTTTCAGAGAGGGTTGTGTTCAGGATGGCACCTCTTTAAACACCCGTCACAAAGCACGCCTTGGCTGAAGGTTAGACCTTCGAACCATGCACAGTCTTTGGAAAGGCTTCATCTCCCCTGCCTCCCCCAGAGAAGGAAGGTGGTACGGGAAACGCACAGGAGACCCTCACCTGTGGCAGGTCTGCTGTGAGCCATTCTAATGAACAGCACGTTTTTCTTCTCCCTCTTTTGAACAGAGAAGAGGTTTCCCTAGAAACCATTTTTCTGGTAAATAAAGTCACTGTTCATACGTAGATTTGCCTAATACTGCTGAAAATGCTTTAATGGCCTCAAAACATAATGACAGGTTATATGTGCCTCTGACTGTCACAGTGGAAAGGAAACGGTGACATAAAGGAAATAAGACAAAGACCACTGGAAAAGCAAAATACTCAGAGATAAAGATTTTCCAAAATCTCTTGCTTCATGCAGGTTTCCATTGTCAGAATTTCCTAGCTGGCCAGCGCTTCACCTGTCCCCAGCATTAGCTAGAGTCACAAAGCCACATGTAGTGACTACATGGTCACCAGTCACAGCAAAGCTGCATTGTCACATAGTTACATCTGGGACTACACTACCATCCCAAGAGGTGCAAAAAGAAAGTGGAGCGGTGCACGACGTGATGCTTTTTCCACGATACAACACCTTCTTCTATCTGTATTTACAAGCTGACACTTCATTATTATCATCCCAAATAAAGTAGGGACTTCGGGATAAAAAAATATTTTATAGTCATTCACTCTTCCAGAAAAAAAAATATCTCTGAAACATCTCTTCCTCATTGCCCCACTAAGCTGAAATGAGTGTTGGCTTGCTCTGTTTGCTTGCCTGGAAGCCAAACCACCCCCTCAGATACAAAATACCCTATGCTGCACAATGAATTATATGAACATATTTGCATGAACATGTACTGTTTTTTTTTCATTGAGGTTTTTCTTTCTTCCTTTAAGTGGAAGAACCATTGCTATGGCTAAAAAAGACCCATCCTCTTTTTTTGTAAGCAATTATATCATTTTGATACATTTTTTCCTCTAAGAACAGAAATACCATCAAAGATAAAACCTTGGATGACTTCAGGGCCATGAATGGACATGATGTTTGAGATTGCTCCAGCCTGTGAGTCCGAATCTGGGCTGCCTTACCTGATTTATTCATCCTCACCTGCTAGGAAGAGACCAGCAGGTGTGTTCAACATCTGGGAATTACTCTTCACTACCTGATTTTTACTGTAAATCCATTTTCTGTATGATCTAAAAAATAAATAAGAGCATCTTTAAGAAACAGACAATTGCTTGGAGCCAGGCTTGGTCTTAAGGCACCAAGAGGTTCATGCACACACACCTTTGCCTACCTATGTTCTGTTGCCATAAGCATTAATTATATTGGGCTGAGAGTCAGCCTGATTCAACACCATACCCAGAGCAAAATCCTGCTAAATTAATTTTTCTTTCATTGGCATTCAAAAGTTTTAGACATATGAGGAGTTTGACTGATACCAGTTGAGGCAATGGCTTAATGTACTGCGTTATTTATTTATTCTACCCACCCTTCTCAACTTTTTTTTGGCTGTTTACCCAGGTAAAGTCATACTTTTAATTTAAGACTGAATTAGGGGCAGAATGGATTCCTGCAAGCTATTATACAGCGTGTGATATAAAGCAGCAAATAAACAAGCATGCTGCACACCACGTCTGTAATTACTGTGCTCAGCTGTATAGCGTAGGTGAATTGGCTTTTGCCTTCCCCAGGTCTGTTCTCTGCAGCATCTCTGCTTTCTCTGCTGCGCTGTAGGATCTGGAAACTCTTCCTGAGATGAGTGGCTTGTTTCAGTGAGCATAGCTCCAGCTGAAAGGTCTTTCTCCCTGATGACTGTACTGGGTGGGAGCTGGGCGATGGGCTGGTGCCAACCACCAGCTTGCTGGGAGGACGACCCAGCCTGGCCGACAGGGAGAGCATGTGGCAGGAGAACATATGGCGCTTGTACGCCTGTAAACCACATGTCACTGCTCTGGGTGTCCCTTCAGAGTGCAGGTTCAGCTACAGATACTACTGGTGTAACTGGTTTTGCTCCTGACAAATGGCAACTGTTTTGCTCTTGTGGTTTGCGCACTCATCCAGAGATGCCATAAGACCAATACTCCCTCCCTGGATGAGACTATTTTTCCATTTCACATTTCTGCGGGAAACATTGTAATAGTTGGTTTGATCTTGACTGGTTTTGGTACAGCATATACCACACACATTTCAGCTGTAAAAGTTTCTTGTCAAATTTCATGTATTGCATAGGTGAAAAGAAATTCTTGGGGATACATTGCTCTACAAATAATGACATATGTAATTATAAACATCTTATTGTCTTTGCGCAAGCACCCAAGTTTTTTCAAGCCCTGATTTTTATTTTCAAGGTTGACCCTAGTAACCACTGGTGCTTCACATTAAAGATCCTAGATCGCTCATTTTTGTTTACTGAATTTCATTATTTTGTTTTCCAAACTGAAATTGACTTAAAACTGAAGACACCTTTGTCTTGTAGGTCTTCAGGAGAAAGGAGCTCTGAAACTTTTTGAATCAGTCATGTTTAGATTTGTACTAGACTAGATTATTTGCTTTCAAAACTAATTAAATCTATTGTAAGAGGCTGAATTGAAGAATCTATTATCCTTTAAAATTTTCTCTTAGTGTTAACGCTGTCCTGAAATACTCCGTGCTTCCTAAATGCAGCTTGGGTATTGGAAAATATATCAGCACCCTGAAATCTATATTTCCTTGAGAAGTTTAGAATGCATTTCAAATGCAAACCAAAATAAAAATAACCATTAGGTCATGAGCCTTTGCTGATGAGGCAGTTGTGGATTATTCTGATCTCTGGAGGCCATGTGCAATCTCTCTCCAAACAATAAATGGCATATTGAGCTGCACACCAGCAGCTAAACCGCCATCTACTGTTATGCTTCACCAATCCAGAATACAGTAAATTGATTATTTCCAATGTATCCAGAAATGGTGTTTGCTCAGTGAACATGAAATACTGAAGTTTACTATTTTTGTTGCAATTTTCTCATTTCTTCAAGCTTTGCTTAATTATTTTCATCTCCAGTCCTTGTTAATGCCCACTGTAATGAAATGCCAAAAATGGATGTCCAAATGCTTTTTCAAATACTGTAGTTAACCCTGCATTCACATCAAATACATTTGGTGTGCCATCTGTTACAACACATACAGTGTTTGATTTATCAATATCAATTTCAAATGATCATTTGCACTATTGCTTCACAGCCATCCTCACCCTTTGCTGTCCTCAGAAGTTTTATCAACTTTACTACTATTTCTTTCCATTCACTGCAACTTCTAGATGTTTTCACGTAGTCAAATGGAAGACAACTCACTTTTAAGTTGTTTCATGTGTAATTTTTAAGTCATCAGTCATGTCTAATTGTTTATATTCCTGCTGCATAACATATGTTTGACACATTATCTAATTTTATTTTTGCAATCAAAGTCTCCAGGTAAGGACTTTGCACAAAACACATTGTTTCTTTTATGTAATTGCTATCAGATACAATTTTCCATAGAAAGCCATGCAGCATGTCAGTTGATAGCATCCTGAAACATTATTGTTGCTACTGCAGACCTTCACTGCTGAGGCAGTATAATCATAGATATATAACTGCAGGATAGATATGTAACTACAGGATAGATAGTTTGATAGATAGATAAGATAGCATATGTGATAATATGTGCTAGATAGGTAACTATAACTAAATACACAGATAAACTAAATTTGGTTCATGTAATAGATTAGTTAATTTGCTTTTCTTCTTCCACTTTGGCACCTGACATGAAGGTTAAAAGCAGACAGAAACCCAGCATTTACACTGAAGTTCTCTCTAACAAAATTCATATTATCCATCTAACTTCACATAATTTTAGCAGCACCTGTATAATATGGGTTTTGCATCTAGACCTTAAAATTTCTCGGAGAAGAGATGAGTATCATTGTTATTTCCACAAGCGGTGCCATATGAGAGTGCGCTAACCGGACCCCTGGAAGGCTGGTGGCAGAGCTGCGCGCTGAAGTGAGGTTTCCCAAGCCCCAGCTATACTCACTGGGACAGCTTGCCCTCCACAAAGCTCATCCCGTAGGATCTGCAGCAGGGAATAAAAGATCTGTCATTATGGTCTTCTCTAAAAGGCCCTACTTTAAACCCGGAATAACTTCACAGATGTCAAAACTAGCCCAAATTCATGCTCCCACAAGTGCAGGTAGAATTAAACTCTTGCTGACTCCTGCAGGGCCCAAGCAGGAGATGAAGACTCCCTAATATCACAATCAATATTGATGCTGCACAAGGCAGCTATGTTACAGCAGAATAAAGACTTTTTCTCTGATATTTGGTGACTTTAAAGCCATCTTAAGGAGGGAGGAGGAAAGCAGATTTTTCTTTCAACAGGTTCTTAGAGGTGAGAATTCAGACATCTACAGAAGAAGGTCCTATTAAATCAGCACAGCTCTGCCTAATGAATGAGAGTTAAGGAGTTTAATGACTGCTTAGCTCCTTGCAAGACTCACTTTCCTGCTAGGCTGACTCACAACAGCCATCCGCCAGGAAGGGTGCTGCATCAGGGACCATTACAATGAAACCACGGGATTCCTACAAACAATTTTCTCTGTGGGAAAATCCCCCTCTTGCAACTCCTATTCTTTCCTGGAGCCTTATTTCACTTTCCATTGCCACAGCAGGGACAACTTGTTTTCCTCTCAATTCCTTCGCTCAGACTCTGCCTGTGAAAATGGAGAGAAGGCGGCTGCAGAGGAGGCCATGGATGCTATCGCTCTGCAGCACAGAAAGCGTTCCTGGGCTGACAGAACTGTCTTTTCTGCCACTACAGCAACTTAGTTTTCACCACGGTGGATGTATAGGCTGGCTCCTGGAGATGATAAAGAGAGAAGAAAGGTAAACTAATTCAGCTGAACAAATGCAGGCTTGGAACTGTGCAAAGAGATTGTTTCTGCTTGGATCAAACTTTCTCGTTTTCCTCTCACTGAAACAAACAACCCAAAAATTCACCTGTCTGCAAACATTCCTTTCAGCTCTTAATGAAACACCTTGATTGCTCCTGAAAAAAAAAGAAGGGCTGGATTCACAAAAGAGGAGGAAACAGTATCTGCTGTTTACTCAGGAGCTCAGTCACTGGTGCGCTAACTCCAGAATAAAGGAAACTCAAGTTTAAAGCCCTTCTCCCCTCTCTGGGATTTTCCTCCACCTCTCCCATCCTCGTGCCTTAACCACTATGCTGCAAGGCATTCTGAAAGTGTGCAAACTTCATTACATTTTGTACCACTTTGTAAAAATACATTTATATATTGTAATTTTTAAAAATTAATTAAAAACCATAAAAACCAATAAAAACTGTTGATTTGGCTTCCAGGTCTGTTACCTGTGGCCCAAGGCTGCATAGTTTGGAGGTGCAGGGGTTTTGTAGTTTGGGTTTTTTTTCTGGAGGTTGTGATTGTTATTACCAGGATCATTACGGCATGTGTTAGTGTGACCTGCTACAGAGGTATAGTCAGTCTTTCTTGTCACCTACCTGCTGGAGTGCAGGCACTGAAATACAGTTGTCCCATCACCCAGGAAAGGACACTGGGGCAGAGCACCACACGCCTCTGTTGTTTCGTGACTGGTTTGTGCAAAACACAACAGCTCGGGAGAGGGAGAGTGGGGCAGTCCCGCTCAGGTGGCTCTGCAGCTGTAACCCACTGGTGAAGACAAGCCTGGGAAATGAGTGAGCAGCTTCAACATTTACACTGACTTAGGCAAAGGGGGAACATCAATGAGGGGTGGTTTATCAGACGTGGAGAACTCTCTTCAGGTATCTAACAGAGTATTCCAGTGTCCCAGACAAAGCTGGCATTTCTTCTTGCTCTGGTTCCAGCCATGTGGATGGACAAGCACACTGTGCTAGACAGTCCTTCTTCATCTCCTAACTTTTTCTTATGGTTCACTTAGACTTCTGAACTAAGAAGAGACACAATTAATGACCACTATGGCTGTGTTGACTACCTCGTTCCTCCAGATGGACATCTTGGCTCCAAGAGCAGGGTGGCTCAGTTGCCTCCCAGTATCTTGGTCATAAACAGTTTGTGCCGCACATGTTCTCTAGTGGACCACTTACTGACCAGACTGTGTGATTACTCAGGACTTTGCTGTTACGAAGTGAGTAGCTTCAGTGACGCTGGCGTTTTACCCAGTGTCTGATGGACCCAGACTTCCCTGAGCTACCCAGTAGGATATATCCAGGTAGCTATAGAATTAAACTGGATATAGAAATACATGTGTGTAATGAGACTTCCTATTGTATAACACTTCCAATGCTTAAGAGGTTTGTTCAAATACCTAATCTTTTTTTTTTCTAAAGATTCCAATTACAAGGGTACAGAATATGGAATAGATGCAAAATATACTCATGCTTTTAGCCGAAGACAAAAGTGGCTTATAAAAACCAAAATGTGGCAGGAAGCACTGACAACCATGCAATTTGAGCATTGTACAGGAGTGCCAACAGCAGCAGTATAATTGTTTTTTCCAGTTTTTGTTTGGTCCCCATGCTGGCTCGCAGTGTTAATCTCCATATGACTTTTTTCTGAATTCAAGTAAATAAAAGAAAAACAAGGCTCTGGATGTACACACTGGTTTTACTTGTTTCTTTGTCTAAATGCGAGAAGAGGATGGGTTATGGAGTGATATGTAATACACTGAAAGTTGATCTGAAGCTATTTTGCTACTGCTTGCTGGTAGGGGAAGAGAATGTCATTCACAGTTCCTTGGTTAGGAAAGTAAAAACAATTAAAAACCATGTTAAAAGAAAACTTTATTTTCCACCAAATAGCCCAAATTTTGCTGAATGCTAACGTCATTTTTGTTCTGATAAACAAGAGTGTGGCTTTTGATTGTTTTAGTCACAATAATTGAAATTAAGAGAAATTATAATGTTTCACTATTTAATGTTTTAGACGTAAGTGCATTTTTTCCTTTGCAGATCTCTTCCTTTCCATTTCTTCATCCCCCCCCACCTTTTTTGTCCTATTTTCATGAACTTCAAAACCTAATTAACTCACTTTTATCAGTTTAATTTTCATATTCATACAGTTTTTGCATTCTTTTGGATTCCTGAGAAACTGAAGCTGAAAACCAGTCAGTTAGTTCCAGTGTGTCTGTGTCTACATTAATATGCCTCGGCTCCAGAGGCTAAGTGCTCTAATCAAGCTCCAGAAATACATGTCGAAATTGTACAGCTTACCTTGCAGCCAGCCTATCTCATCAGTAATCGGTATTTCTAACACCAACAAACCCCCTTGACACTCTCTCTGAATATTAAATCATTGACAAGTCTTAATGACTTTCATTTAAAAGCACAGGAATTAAAGGTAATTAAAATTGAGAGAGAGAGAGAGAAAAAAAAATGGTGAGCCCAACTTTTTCCAGAACATCAGTTGTAAACCCATCCTATATGTGGCCACTGTCTGTTGCTGGCTGCCCCAGTGCCAGACTCATGAGGATGGAGACAGGGACCAGGGAAAAAGATTAATTTGCAAGTTCTCTTGGCTTATAGGAAACAAAACAGCAGTGGCTATTTGCCTGACTGTCATATGAAGAAAATTTGGTCAAGACATCTTCATCATTAGGACTTGACTTCTATTTTTTGTGTCCATGTAGAACGGTACAGCATGCCAGGTGTTTGGTTTTGAGTCCAGTATTCCCAGAAAGCCAAGGCTTGAGCACTGGAGATAAGCAAATAGTTCCTCACACGTTGGTCATAAGCAATTTTAATGATGATATAGATATGGACTTTGAAGCCTGAACTAGACACTAATACAGAAATGCTTAGGAAAAAAATCCTCCTTTGAATAGTGGACGGTTGCAACTGAACCAAGAACAAACCAGAAATATTTTGAGATCTGTTGAGTGTTTTCTACTTGAAAAATGGGGACAGCACACTGACTTATTTTGAGTTAAATGTAGATGAATTTTTGAATAAAGTTTGAAACAAGAACATAAAAATATTTTTCATTGAATTTTTTTTCTCTCTGACTCCATATAAATTTCTGGGGGGAGTCTGAAGATAGCTTTTGTTGCTTCCTACCTGAATTTTGGTGACCATAAAGAGGGATGGAGATTAGAAGGGTCTTTCATGAGGATTTTGAAGGTGCTCTGTAAATCCTGCAGTGTTTCTTTTGCTTAGTCCACAGTTTCCACTGCTTTTTAAAGAAACTGTTTTTTTAAAAGGAACTCTACCACCAGAGATATTCTCAGTTCAATGAGTAAATAAATCAACTGTAAAAGCATTTCTTAAATATGAGTCATTATACACAGACAGCTGTCAGTGTGAGTTTGTTGCTATCAATTAGGATGCAGAGACTGCACCTCACCATCTGAATACATGAAACTCACAAACTCAACAAGAGCCAGCTTCTATTAAATATTTTACAACTTTTACAATTGTAACATTTGGGTTAAACAACTGTTCAGTTAGCCAGATTTTATAGAATTCACCTTGCAGTACTTACAAATGCCAGCCTCTATGATAGACTTTCAACATTGTTGCAAAGTAATTTTTTCATTAAATTTGGATAACTGAACAGTTTTGGGACCTGTTTCTGAATGCGATGCTGTGGGTTTTTTTCATGTCTCAAGGCCGTGCTGGCGAGATGCCACTCCACTGCCAGTTAGAGACACAACCAGTCACAAGCATATGCGAAAGGTTATGTGAAACTTCTTAAAGCAAGAAGCTGAAATTTGCTAGGAAGGCTGTGATTGCACACATCCCTCACGTCCTCCAAATAAAAACAAACACACAAGAATAAAAGACTCTCTCCTTCATTGATATTCCTGGTTTGACTTCCACAGCAACTACTGAAGAACAGCTCCATCTGCCAGGTGAACATGTACTGCCTTTTATTTGTTTTAGAAGTCCTGTTTGACATTGCTCCTGTACAGTGAAAAAAACAGAGTGATCTGCACTGTATATGATCATATGGGTCTCTTGTTTTCCTCCCTGGTGTCTCTTTTCCCAGATGGAAATCTTGGTCTCAAGACTGGGATTTCTGCTGCTTTTCTCTACATATTCTATTGCCTTGTCTATGCTGGACCTAGACTAGGTAGCCAAATGGTGTTCAAGGCACAAGCACATCTGTAGTTTGCGTAGCAGCAAAATGATTGCTTCTTTCTCGTTCTCAGTTTCTTTCCTAGTAATTGCTGACTTTCCATTTGCCTTCTGAGTACTCAACTGTTGAAAGACGTGAACTAGTCACCACAGTCATCTTTCACATGCGATCACCTGTCTAAGGTTGCAGAACCTTCATTTTGAAGAACAGATTGGAGGGTTGCCAGAAAACACAGGAATTCAGAGTACATGGGCCTAATTTGAATTTGAACAGAGCAATCCTGTAAGTCCTCAAACAAGGCAAGTATGGCTCTAGGATATCCACTGAAAAATTTTGACTCACAGTTTATAATACTGTTACCAATTTTAGGTGAAATTAACCTCCTCAGATATAAAGGTTTGCATACTGGGGTGAACATATTGGTTTCCAGTAGGAAAACAGTTCAGTGTGATCTCCTCCCAGGTCAGTGCAACTTGGCAAATCCTGGAGATCTGGCATCTACTGCACTGGAGGACAAAAGGTTGGTGGACTAAGACCAATTCTGTGCCAGCGTCATAAAGAATCCTTTACTGCTGATAAACCAGAGGATATGTTTGATGAAGTAGAGGCCACAAGCTGACAGGAGTGTTGGAAATGGGTGGGGAGGAATCAGCGGATCGCAGCAGAGTTGGCAGGCGAGGTGGCTGGCCGTTAGCCGGGGGAAATAGAGTGGAGCTGAGCCTTGGCTGTGGCCAGCTGGTAAGAACAGAAAGGGAGCACAAGGAAGTAGTAAAATCACAAGCTCAGGCAGGACGGAGTTCGTTGTAGAAACCAAAGTTACTCCTGAAGCAATAAACCTTAAGAAAAAATAACCAACCCTGCTAGCACCGTATGTTATGGTAAGATGGTGAGATACAGAAACTCCTTTGGCCTCCAAGTCCTGTAAGCAAGTGCAGAGAAGTGAAAGTTTCTCCAGGAACAAAGGCCAGACATGAAATGGGAGAGGGAAAACAAAATGCTTTTACAGAAGGACTCTGGGTTTGAATTTTCCGTTTCGCATTTTATCATCAGTTACAAAAAGTGAATTTCAGCTTCTGCTGAACAAATAGCAACGTGCATCGGCATGAACAGCCGTGTATTTAAGAAATGATTGCATTTTCCTTTTCAATGCGAAGTTCCAGTCCCTCCCTCCAACATGTTTTTTTCTCAGTAGCCTGCTACAAAGATCACTAAAAATGACATAATTAAAAACTTCAGATTTTCCAGTATTTGTGTGCAATGGGAAGCTCTGCTGAAACTGGTAGAAGCCTTGCCTGGCCAAGGATGAGGATACTTCAAATCTGTGAATTCTTCCAAGTTTTCGGAAGATAAAATTAGTTCTTCTTTGGGAATTACATTCTCTTGGCTTGTGGCCTTTCAGTATTTTAACTTTATAAAAACATGCCTCTTGTTGATTCCTGTTATTTAACTGAAGGAATCCGCATGCTCTAATCTTGCTTTTTTACCGTTTTGAAGAGATGGGGTGGCAGGGTGTGTGTGTGTCTGTGGATGCATGAAACAAAATGGATTATGAATTTGAAAATTGCCAATTATGTTGCATCACACAGCTCAGAGCGCTGGCACAATGATGAACCACAATCCAGATTTTTCAGCTTAAATGGCTTTACATTCAAGCAAGCAAATTAACCATAAAATAAAGGGGGGGTTTTACAAAATATCCCAAGAAAGAATAAACTGCAGATAATAAGCACCAATCTGGTGTTGAATGCAGCCCAAGATACCAATTGTTTTAAGTCACGACAAAGACAGCTGAATGCTCATCTTGTGGATATAGAGCATGGATGATTGCTTGCCATGAGTATCTTCTCTCACAAATAACAGTTTTTTCGCTCTTAATTTTCTGCTAAATTGGAAGCTAACTGCTTCCCACATTGTCGTCGGAGCACCTGCAGCTGTGCTGGATTTCTGCGCACCATTTCTTTTAGGTAAAACAGCACTCCACTTCCTTGAGCTCATCATTATGTTTATGTCTTCCTTTCATTGCACTGCCGCACTAATGATTCAGGCAGGCTGGTCAGTCATTAAGTGACAAGCAAATGATACCATATGCAACGTGTGACTAATCGGTCTGAACAAATGAAATCACAGACTTGCTTTTCCCATCATTCATTTCACAAACAGTAGCAATGTGGTGCACAGCAGGTAGTTCAGTTAAAACCAGCCTTGTAAAACAAATTTCCTGCAGCCGCTTAAGTGCGCTGTGACGGGTTCGATGCTTTAGTGAGTAGATGATGCCCGGGGGAACTAAGGATGGTTTGGGCGAAGGGAAGTAGGGAGGAGGAGAAATGCTCGGTACATACATTACGGTAATTAAAGGTTTAGTTACCTTATTGGTTTGGGTATTTTGTTTGTATGGATCACAGAAATTACTACTGGATTACCAAGCCCAAAACATACATAACATACACGATGCTTATCAAGACAGAATACACAGCTCTTTAACTAAAGTTCCCCAAAGATGCATATTTTATTCAGATCTAAGCAAAATTATCTCTGATAGCTATAGTGGGAAGACATTCATATGCAAAAGTAGAACTTAAATCTTTCTTTTCTCTGTGCCCAAAAGGTCTTCCACTGATTTTAATGAGATATTTTTCTCAGCAATACTAGCATTGAAATATTTAATATTTAAAGTATTTAATATTTGCATTTAAAAAAAGAACAAAAATTAGCTGCTTACACCTGGTAAAGTCAAAAGTACAAAAATAATTTCATCTGTTATCACTACATTTTGCTAATATTAAATAAAGGCCCTGAGTAGCTAAAGCCATCTCCTAACTGGCTAGTTGAACTGTTTGACTTTTGTCATGGCTATATCCTAGCCCAGGTTACTTGCTGTTCATATCTCATTGAGGGGTAATAAAAAAGACTTCTGAGCTTATTATATTAAGTTCTCCAGCACGGGCATGAAAGACCCTCGGTCCTAAAAGATGTTCTTTCAGGCCTTCACTCAAAACTATTTTTGAGAGCTGAAAAGCCCATAAGAATAAAAAGATCTCAAACTAATCTAATTTTTTAAGGTAAATAAACGAAGAAAATCCAAAAGCATCATGAAAGGCAGAACATAGATGCATTCACTTAAACCAAATTGAGATTTTGAGAAGTTACAATCATAGTTAATGAGGAGACACAAGAAGAATTTCTTCAGTTGCTCATGTACCAATGTTACGAGCCTAGATAAGAAAGAACTGGACTCATTCATCTCCCAGAAAAAATGTCACCCCATAGGTATTTCTCAAACCTGGTGGAAATACTTGCATAATTAGAATCTGAAAACCAATTCTTAACAAGG
The DNA here is from genome assembly GCA_013398815.1 of Ibidorhyncha struthersii. NCBI lineage: Eukaryota > Metazoa > Chordata > Aves > Charadriiformes > Charadriidae > Ibidorhyncha > Ibidorhyncha struthersii. The sequence goes on from VZSZ01002053.1 coordinate 257,965, forward strand.
ATCAAACAGTCAAAGGGGACCCCTCTTTTGACCTTCTGTGTCAAAGCAGCTTTACAGGTTTCTGAGACACTGACAATTCAGAGGCAGAGGATCATGAATACTTATAGATCAATCGCCTAACAAATAAAAACACAAAGCAGGAGCAGGTGGTACTTTTTGCGTATCGTAACGGATGACCACCTTCCACAGCATCCTTCTGTGACAAAGGTAGTGCAAAGTTGTGCCCATGAACACAGAGCAGATTGAGTGGTTTGCGAAACAGGCACAAGCAAGGAATATGCATTTGTTCTTATAAAACTGGAAACAAAATATGCAGCATGCCTTTACTGAATGAGGATCTGCTCCAGCAAAACACTGACTTAAGGTAAAAGCTTGGAGTCCTGGGGGACAGTGAAAAAGTACATGTCTTCTCAGCACACTGCCACTTGAAAAAAGCTAACGTGACCGGTGTGTGTACCAAGAAGGGGCTGTGACATAGCTGTAGAGACATTATATTCTGTTTTTCGTACTGAAACACTACCCACAGTTCTTTTACAATTCGAGACCCCCGTTGATGCATTCATAATGGTCAAACAAGTGCCCTGCAGTCAAATACGCCAGAAAGCACCATCTACATATTCAAAGATCAAAACGGATAAAAACTTATTGTGTTACTTCACAAAACTTGTAAATACCTATAGAAGAACTACAAGAACAGCCAGAACTGATCAAAGCAAACAGCTAAATATCATCACTGCAACAGCACCAGATGTGGACACCTGGAAAAGAGGGTATGAGGACAGAGCAAATTTATATTTCTCTCTAAAGTCTCCTATCCCCAAAACATTTTTAGTTCAGGGACTTTTCTGGGCCTCATGTTGTTTCTATGCATTTCCATGGATTTCTCTCACGAACTTGTTCAACTGTAGAACAGTGGTAATAAACTAGCAATCAAAGAGACAACAATAAGATCTAAAAGCTGGAAGCTCAGCACATTTACAGTATGGATTTTGCAGTTGGGATAACTAACAATTGGAATGAGGTAATGAGGATTGTGGACCACTAACAAAAATTACATCAATTTGACTAATTAATTTCTGCAAAAACTTACAAAGGGCTGTTTAGGCAACCAATACGCCATGTACTGTTCCAGATGTCAGATAAAATCCACACAAAATCCAGCTAACAACTTTTTAATCCATTACTTTTACAGTTGTGGGATACCTTGCTACTACTGTTCTACAGAAATTTAAAACACTCTGCCTTCAGTAGCATAAAATATTGCATGCCTAAGAGTAGGAAAGGACTTCTTTGTTGATATCACATTGTGGCTTACTTCATTGTTATAACCTCAGTAGTCTCCACATGAGCTAAAGATATACTAATTTGGTCCTGTCTCTTAACGTCACTCTAGTACTGCAATTTCGCCGTGGTATCTAGCTAGTGCTACAGTTTGCAAAGATGCCTTTCAGGAATCAAACATTTCTGCCACAGGTTTTTTTCCCAGGGTTGCTGTTCATTGTTGAAGTCATTGCAACAGGGACAAAAAAACACACTGCATGTTTCTACTGTATTTTTTTCCTTATCATGCCATAACCCAGAAGCTTCCAGCACAGGATGTTTCACTCAGGTCCTCTTTCTTCTGAGAAAATAAAGGTGTGAGTATCTCAATTGCAACAAATAAGGGATTTCCTAGGGGGCCATATGCCATTCAGTATAATTTAGTGCTTATCTGAGTATGTGTTTATCCAGGCATTTATTGATACCGAGTACAGACTTACAGAGCATCCCAGGAAGTTGCAGGACACATTAATGATGTACCTTTTCCGTATCCTGGAGCTCTGAAGAATCTTTTTCATCTTTTATAGAGCAGAATTAAAGAAAAGAGAATGGTAAAATGGGATAACACAAGGTTAAAATAATTTTAAAAACCTTCCTAGCTATTGCAAACTAAAAATCAATTCCTAGTGACTTCTGTTTCGTTCTCTCATTTCTTTTAAATACTGCCATTAAAAAAAGAATTACAAAGGAAGATGCCCCCCATGGCTTTCTGTCAGATACTATCTTATTTGTATATACTTTTTGTGGTTTAATTACTCCCTTTGTTGTTTTTTTCCCCTTGGTTAAAGAACAAGTCTCCAGATTGTTCTGTGATCTTTGTATCTATGCAGATTAGATTTGGAAATTAAGGAAACTTGCATCAGCTACATAATTAAGTGCATAAAGAGGTCTGACACACTTTCTTTTTTTCATTACTAACAAACCCATATAATATGAAACATTTGGGGGTTTTAGAGTTTAAAGAAATATTTTCTGGGAAAGCCCTACAAACATCAGGTTGTATGAGTAAGTAATAAATTGCCTTTTTAGTAGAAAAGCTTTCAGCCTTTCCAGCCCCACACCTCCTGTCCATTTAGCATTGCGCCTTCAGCCCTTCCACCTACTTCAATGAAATATACAGCTGTATTTACTTATGGCCAGTTTTGCACAAGAATCCCTGGAGAATTCTGTACAAAACTGAGGTTAAAAGCAAGAAGATTAAAAAAGGAACAAAACAGACCGTACACTCGGGACTGGGAATTTCACGTCGCTTGTTCCCAACTGTTATGAAGCCTTTCAGCCCCGACAGAGGTTTTTAGGAGGATTTCAATGCAGAGCTGCCATGGTAGAGTTTGTCAGAGTTACTAATGCACTAATCCTGCAAACAGCTAAGAGGGGAAGTCACAGGTTATGTGACTTGCCTCTCTTAATGAATGCTGTCTGTCTGTGCAAGGAGGTTCAAGGATGAAAGTCAGCCTGGCCAACACAGAAGACATCTTCCTCTTAGGGTGAGTTCAGCAGGAAATTTGGCATGTGTCTCTTCCAGCCAGCCAAAAAGTGCCTGGATGAAATGACTTCTTGCCCCAAATTATTATAAACAGGACTTGTTTGCAATTCTAAGAGAGATTTTACAAAAAATGTCCCCAAATTCTCAGAGGAAATGGAGATTAAAACCTCAGTTACCCACTGCCCACTTTGATCATAGGCTGCATAGGGCACAAACTGGGTACCTACAAAGGAAACAGGTTTCGAAGCCAGTGGCACCTGAATGAGAGTCTGTAACTAACCAATACAGCCCAATTTTGCTTACCTTTCCCATCATGAAGGCACCAAGCATTCTGCTCTGCTTACACTCTAATTTAGGGCTCTTTCACTAAATAGATGCTGAAAAGCTGCTTTTTCATACCAGAGCTCAGAAGGGCCAGCTGCTTGCGTGAATACAGCTCAGGCAGCCATCACAGCCCGAATTCCTGTCCAAGGAGCCCCTTGAGCCCAGGAACCTCACAGGGGAGGCAACAGAAAGGAAAAGCAGAAATATTTTAGGGCAGAGTGAAATCCCAGGAAGACCCTTTCACTGTCTGACATACAGCTCACATCTTTTCTTCCTCTCCCTCACCGTGCCAGATGTCTCACCATCGTATTTCCAAACCACTAGTAGGAAGCTCAGTGCTATACCAAAGAGATATACTTTCACCAGGGCTGCCGTTTGAGGAGAAAAAGGGAATGTCTCCACAAATGCACTTCTATGAGGGTTACGTGGAGCTTTATCACTTTCCTTGCAAAGTGCTACCTGAATTTTGAAAGGCCCAAAACATATTTTGAGCAATTAATAGGAATTAATTTTTAAGTACATTTGTATTTATTTTTCCTCCTAGAAACTGCTTTCTGGCTTTGACTTCTGTTGGGAAAGTCCTGAGACTTAAAGTGCGTGCGGAGGTCATTTCAGTCTTAAAGACTACTTCAAATGCATATACAAAAAATGTAAGCTTCCTGCCGGCTTTCTGGAGGAAGACCGAGTTCCTCACCCATCCCTTATGCCACTGTTTCTCACTCTCATCAGGCTCTTTTCAGGACTCCTATTTCCCTTAAGCTCTCCTTATGTTACCAATGTCTCACATTGTCAACCCTCCAATTTAGTCGTCTATTTTCTTCAGTCAGTGTGCCACCAGCAGTTCTCCAAATCCTCTTCACACCCTCATGTATCCTCAGGCCTTGGGCTTCCCAAGGCATTTTAGCCTGGTTGTCAAAAGAAAGGAGGTGGATGTAATCGTATAATCAATTTACCGCTCAATCTCCCAGTCTTAACTCATTAATTCTTCAGTGCAAGTGAACTTGATGTATAAATTTCTCGTACATTTTCTGAAAAGTTGCAGCTGGAGAGAAGGGAGAGACCCAAGTTAGCATCTTTCCTCTTCCCCTGAAAAACTGTTGAGTGAGGTCCACCCCGTTGTCCATCGGGTTTGTCCTAGCCAGAGTCCAGCCTGGCCAGCACGTGCCCATCTAGGGATAAGTCGTGACGGACGTAGCCTGGTGGCCACCAGCAAAGAGCTGAGTGTGCTGAGCACTGGGGGAGGCTGGCGGGGGGAGAACCAGGGCCAAGGAAAGAGGGGAGAGAGCTTGAGAATAAAATGGTATACAATGGGAAGAAGCAGGCTCTGTTGTAGTGGACATGAAGTGATTGAAAGTATAGAAATTAACATAGAAATTGCCAATTTAATTAACTGAAAATCAGGTTTCATTAATTTCACTGTTCACAGAACAATGTGTTTAACAAAGAAATTAGTATTCAGCATCTCAGTGGTTTTATAATGGTGGGTTGGGAGGAAATGGAAAGAAGTGGATTTTACCCAAAATAATTGTATTTTGCTAATGCAAACCTGACTTCAGCCTTGTTGGCAGCACTGAAATTTGCAGCCACCGTTATTAAGGAAACTACGACCACATGCAGAAATTGCAGGTAAAAGGTAGTAGCACTGCCGCCTGGCTTTAACCCAAATAGTCAGTATGGTAGCTATTTTGTTCACATGAAACTCTTTGAAGCCAGAACAAGAAAATCAGCTAAAAAGTTTAGAAAAATGCTCCAGAAAGTGATTGTGATCCTGGTGCACTCCCACAGAACATCTTGAAATCTCTTTGTGAAAACCTGCTGTTTCAGGGAGGTGTGAGAGGCACCGCCACACAGATGGGGAAGGAAAAGGAAAACCAGTAAGAGGAAAATCAAACAAGTCTTCCTCTGTTGCTCTCCTTTCCCAAAGGCAGGGGAAGGGCATCCGGAGGGCTGTCCTTATAGCTGGGGTGGATGCGATGTGCACAGCCCCACTGCATCATTTGGCGTAGAGAGCACTCTCTGCACTGGTCACAGCTCAGAGGGGTAGGTAATCCCAGGAATTTTGACTTTCTGGTTTACTAGTAGATAATCTAATTTGTAGAATTGATACTGTTCTTTAGCAAACTTGCTGTGCTGTCTAACAAATCAGTTCCTGGCACTTTAAAAAAAAAAAAAAAAAAAGGAAGCACTTGTTTAATTTGATTGTTTTTTCCCTTGAAGATCTATACATGTGTATATATTGCACATATATATGTGCATCTATATGACATTCAGTTTTTTGTACCATAGCATCTAATTAACAAAATTCAATCATCTCTGCACAAAACAGCCATAATTTTACCTAAATACTGCTGCATCTTCCTACTGCCGGTGTGTGACATTTGTACAGAGAAGCAGGTCCGATCTGAAAGCAAGTAACAGGTTTCGTGCTGTTTTAAGTATGGAAAATAAACTACAAGCAACATTTCAATTTTCAGTGTTGTCTGCAAACGCTGCCCTGCCAAACTATGTGGAAATGGGCAGAAGGTTTGACATGCAATTCTAGAAGGAAAATCCCCTCCAAAAATTAGAGCTGGCAGCAAAATATCTTTTTATTTCCTCCTCCTTTAAAAATATATTCTTCTTGATTTCCCCCTCCCCTAAAAAAAATACCCTCTCTTTTTTTCCTCTCCCGACACCCTTTAATTAATGCTCTCTTTTTGGTGACACTGCACACTATAGGTTGTGTGGCTGAGTGGATGCCCACCCCTGCCGAGCGATGAGGCACCCTGTGGAGCACCAACAAAAAGCCCCAGCGTCTGACCCGGCTGGGCTCCTATGAATAGCTCGCCCTTTCTTTATTAAGATAAGAGATGTGCAGGCATCTGTGTGTGCCGGATTAGGAGAGGGAGGAGATCTACCTCTCAGTGTAAATATAGTGTTTCTCGGGGAAATTTCAGAATGTGATGGACGTTGCTTAGTCCCCAAAGGGATTTTATTCTTGTCTGCAAGGCAGCATGCAATATCGCTGATGTTTCTTAACAAGGGCCACCACCGCTTCAAAACAAAACGAACAGAAGACGCTGGAAAAGCCTTCAGGCTGCTGCCTGAGGCCAAGGAGGTGTGGGACCTGCTGCCCAGGACCTTGTCTGCCCCCAGGGCTGGTCTAGCACCCACCACTGGTTGTGGGAATCCAGGAACCTTGGAGGCAACGGGCTGGCACGTGGGCTGTGTAGCCAGGGGGTGGGAAGAGGCTAAGTTTCAAAAACTGTATTTCTGCAGTAAAAGGGTAAAATTCAAAAGAACTGAAACACAGATGTGTCACTGATGTCAACAGAGACTCGGCTAGCAACTTAACTCACCTACACAAATTTATATGGATTGTTTCTTAAAGCTAACGCTGTATTAAATTTCAGGTAGCAGCCACTGCACTATGTCCTGACATTGCATCTGATACACCGAACATGACACACCATCCAAATAATGCTTTCTTCTCAGTTTTCTTTCAGTTTAATCCTCATCGTACCTGGTACACTCAAGGGAGGGCAGGTCACTGAGATGGGGCTAAAATCCAATTAATGCTGCCCGATGCATGAAGTGACGCTTGTTTACCTGGTGCATGATGGTGCAGAGCCTTTAAGAATTCTAATATATATGAATCAAATAATTAAATAATGTATGTTTTAGTTATGCGAGTCTGTCAGTTGCAGGAGGATTATTTGGAAAGTAATCGGAAAAAAAATCTGAACTAGCACTGCTGTAGTCAGTCAAGTTACACCCCAAAAAATTTCCTGAGGATATATGATGTGGAGCAGAGCTTGAGTTCTTAGTTTTGCTCTCTTAAAAATAAGGAAGCGCCGACTGCCTTGCAAGAAGTCTTAGAGAGTCTGGTCTAAACCTTCTGACAAGTTTCAGATGGAAGAAATGGTGTTAACAGAGCAGAGCTACCCCTGCTGCTCTGACGCCTACCCAGCCTGTGTGCTGGAAGAGCCGCAGGGTAAAGATCGTGTACGCAGGATTATACATCCTACGTTCCCATTATACAACCACCTCGTATTGTACCCAAGGGTGTATTCACCCTGTAACATCCCGTAGGTAGCTGTTAAACTATTAAAACCTTGATTTAACCTCATGATATCTGATAACTACTGCACCAAATGTGAAGGAACCTGGGTGTTTTCCCCTCTTAAACAGAGCTCTTCATGCTCTTTTCAGTAACACAGCAAAGTGGCTAAGTGGCAGATAAGGACTTGCATGACGCCTTACCAGAAAGCAGAGGCTGCAGAGGATTATTTCAGGATGCAGCACAGCAGCCGAAGGGTGGACCTGTGGTAAAGATGCTGGTCTGAAGCTCAGGGTGCAGAAGTTCAACTCCCAACTCTGTCATACCCTGCAAGAGTGATTCGAGGCACGTCAGCTAAAACTAGTGCCAGTAAAAAATCCCAGATGCTTAAAAGTTAGGGCTTGCCTCCAAAACTTAGTGCTGGCTGTCACCCTGGCCGCCTACGCAGGGTGTCGGGAGCCCCAGGCACTGGGAAGGGCAGCTCCAGAGCAATGCAGATGCTGACAACACGCAGACCAGGAGGTGGAGGGCTCAGACACAAGGCTCCTGTGCCTGCACACCAACAGCTCTCAGACACCCTGCTAAAGAGCAAGCGCCACTGTCGCCCTGAATCCCCCATATCACCTGTACTCCTTTTTTTCAGATTAATAAACCTGATCCAGCAGTGCCAGCGCTCTCCACCTTGCACCTGCACGGCAAGAATATAGTGGCTAGAGGGACGAAATAGATTTGGGTTGTGTTTCCTCCTCAGCGGGAAGGAGATCCCATCCATACCGACCATCTCCTTACAGCTTGCCTGGCCCGCATGGGACACTCCTCTGCCACTTTTCTTGATGTCAGAGGGAAATACACGAGCTTTGACTTTGCAGTCCAAGTCCCTGGGCACCACCGGGGGCTGGGGAGTCCTAGAAGCTCGACCTGGTGTCCACAGGACTTTGTGCACCTCCAGCTGGAGTCACTGAACAAATGCAGCAAGAGCCCAGAGCACAGGGACCAAGCCCCAAGCTCCCCTTGTCCCCTCCCAACACACAGCCAACAGCCTTACCAGGATGCAGAGTCTGGCTCCCTCTTGTGCTCTCTCCTTTTAACAAATTAATTTAGGAAATATGACGCAGTGGAATATTTTTAATAGGTGGTCTAAAAGCGCCCCTAACATAGGGCTGGGGCCCTCACGCATGCTGCTGTGAACTTTTAGCCGTTTAGGTAAGGAACTCAGCTTCCCACTTGTTTGGGTTAAGCATGCTTTTGGATAGAAAAAAGGTGTGGTAGGAATGCCGAAAAGGGTTTTCACATTTCTAATCTTTCTGCAGGAGACTTCCCATTACTGTCAAGCTGCAGCTAGTGACCTGTCAGCATGGGATGCATCTGCACAGCCCGGTAGGGAAGCCACTTCCCTGCAGAGATGCCTGCTTCAGAACCTGCATGAGCAGCCCTCTGCCACTGTACAGGGTATAAATTTCCAAGAGCAGAAGCTGAAACGATAGGACATGACATTTCTAGTGTTTTACAGAAGGTGTCATTGTTGCGCTGTTCTGTTTGACGAATTCCTCACCAGCACTCAGCACGCTGCGAGTCACTTCAGAAAATGAATCTTTTTTTCTTTCTCATTCAGCTACAGTCTATCCCATATTAAGCTCAAGATTAAACATTTCCTCTCGCAGAATTTAACTATACATATAGAGAAATGTCACAGGCTACTTCTCTGCTTCATTTCCTTGTAAAGAAGATTAATCAAGTGTGCGTGATCTCACCAAATCTAACATTAAATTTCTGGTAATAAAAGGAAATCTCTGCTTTAACCAGGTGCCAATAAAAAAACTGTTGGAAAGAGTGGGACCTTCATTATAGCACATTATCTGCACTCTTTTGCCATGTTCAGCATGCCTGTGCTCGGGAATGCTTTGATCATGACACAGGCACTGGCCGTACAGAGGCTCCCGAGAAAAAACATGGTCCTGGGAACGTGTCTAGCAGCCATCAGGAACCTGCTGGCTACGCCTGTTCAGAGACATCACACTGGTTAACCCCAAATATTATGCCTCTCTGAAGAATGCCCTACTTCTTGCTCACAGAATTAGGGCAGGGAAAATCAGTAATGTATAAAAATAACAAGAGCCTAAAATACCTTCTGCTGTCTTCCTGAGGAATTGCCCAGGATGTCAAATGCCTGTGTCTTACTGTGATGTCATACACTTCTAGTTTAATCATCACAACCCAGAGTCATCCCTGCCACTAGTGTTGCTACAGTTATATTTGATATGATACCTTTGTTCCAGCACTTTTGCTTCAAATGAACTAAGATTATGATGATACCACTTCCCCAAATCAAATTCTGCCATAGACACTCACCTCATCCACAAATGGTTTTTGACTCTCCACATGCTTTCAGCAAAGCAAATGTGAAGCCAGGCCATAGAAAGAAGAGCAGAATGAGGTGACAACCACCTTTCCTGGTGAGAAATGTGTGATTCAATACCAAGACACTGCTGCTGAGTGAAGAAAGAGAAAATTCTGATCCAGTTCTCTGCCAAAACTAAGATTACCCTTTCCTGCTTTTCAGCCACATTAAGGAAATAGTAAATGCTGATCCACATGGTTTTCAGATGTGGAACTTACCTGAGATCTCCCAGAGATCAGACATATGCGCCTATACCTTTTGATGGAGTCAAAAGTCTCTATAATACGGTATGGCTCTCTCCCACTTGATAGGGGGCTGAGTAATGACCAGGTATCATCCATTTTTGGGACTGTTCTTGGCAAGGTGAGAGCAGCTAAAATGCATTGCCAGTGCCAGGCCAGCGGGAACCTCAGCATAGGTAGTCCTGTCCCAAGCACGGGAACCCCTGGGTGGCACTCCAAGACTCCTCGTCCACTCACCAGCTCTGAGCGCTAGCTGAGATGGGATTTTTCCTGCCTTTCTGTTTCCTTTTTGTACAACACATCCCCCCACCCCCCCAGCCCCACTACCCAAACGTCAATTCACGTTACTGAGCTCACTTCCACGTTCTGCATTTAAAATCAAGACAGGAAACGTGATCCGATTCCTTCCCAACCTGCACTAGGTAGAAACAACTCTTTATCGATTAAAAGCCAAGGTCATATGTCTTTGTTGTAAAGTACACTTATACTATTATCTGCCTTGTGTAACAGCACTTCGGCCTCAGAACGGTGCCCTCCTGATACATTTAAATTGTCTTGGTTGGCCAAACAAAAGTTATGACCTCTGTCGCTCCTTTCTTTTAGGACTCTTAAAGCGCTTTGCTTATACTCCTTAAGTGAGCTTTAGAAAAGATAGTAAAAAGTGTAGGTAGTCAAGCATTGGTCTTTACATTGTAAAATATCCAGGACAGAAATAGGACTGATGTTCAACTTCTGTTCCTCTGAGCTGTTCTCTTCTCCATACTAAAGCTAAAGACCTAAAAAGCAAGGAAGCAAACAAAAATTACCCCACCACCCCTCAGTTAAATATCTAAAATGACACTGCTGCTTTACGGGTAGTAATTGGTTAGGAATGGGGCAGCAGTAACACCAGGATATCAGCGTCACATACAGAGCTCACAAGTGGTCGGAGTCTCCTGCCTGAGACACTAAGAGACAATTCACCCTCTTTGCAGGGCGTGCAAAAAGGCAGGACTGGAAAGAGGCAGGAGGAAAGGACTATGATGTGGAACAAAGGAACATCAGCAGGAATGACTTGCCTAGGGTGGTAAAAGCAGGAACTAGATTACGGCCCTGGATCAATGCCTTGCTAGCACCACCAGACATTAAACCTCCAGGATGCAAAGCGAGGTGTACCAACGGTAGCTTGCCCAAACGTGCCCATGAGCTATGACCTGCAAAACTTCGGCTGGGCAAGAGCTAACGTGCATCAGGCAAGAGCTGGTTTCCTGCTGGCCACGGAGCACCACAGGGATGAGGAACGGTGCTGCACCCTCCTGGTCAACTCCCCCTCCTCTCTCCCAGCTGCCCTCTGAGTTCCCTCATAGGCATTTACTTATTCCTGAGCCTTTCATTACTCTTCCAGATATGGTCGAAAATATCTCAAGTACCTAGAAAGCTAACGAGGGATAAGACAGGGCAAGCAAACAAGACATTTTTCTAAAGAAACTAGGTTAAAATGCTGCTTCTTTCCCTTGAATTGTATCAGCAGCAAATTCTTGCTCCCACAAGTGACTGTTGGTATAAATGAGAGCAAAGCTCAAAAGCAGAATTTAGTCTCATAGTTCCCTCATCTGTCAACCAACTGATGGTGCAATCCTGTGCACAAGACAGGACATAATTTTCTAGGCTATTATCTGTTTTTTGGTCACATACTCTTGCTGACTCTCAGCCTGAGACACTGCAAACTAGGTGTCCTGCTTTGAGGTAAAACAGAACTAATTTTTTGTTCAGTAATTTTACTTTGCAGCTCAGCCCCTTCTAACTAAGTGAACTCTTTGAAATTAACAGCATATTGTGCAAACGTTGTTCGGTCCCAGAGTGTTAAGACCTATGTTTATAGCTGATGCCCAGGCATGGCGTGCAGACAGGCTCTTGCTTATACTTACTGCTATAACACCCAGGGGTGGATAACTTTGTTATGTGCCCCGTTGGAGGGTCGGAAGCAGAAAAACACAGAGGGGTCCCACCTGCGGGGAGGAGCGGACAGGACAGGTGACCCAAAACTGACCAACGGGGTATTCCATCCCATCAGCCTCATGCTTGGTATAAAAGCTGAGGGATCAAAGGGTCAGTCTCTCTTTCTTCAATGGCCAGCGTCCGAGAAGGACTCTGTCTGCCTTTGATCCTGATCCATGCATTCCTGAATCCAGATCTGGAATCCAGCTCCTGTCCATCACTGAGTCCAGTCTGGGATCTTCCCAGTGCCTACCAGCAACTTGGTTGTCATCCTGGGACCTTGATACAGTTTTGTATATGTTGTATATATTTTATTATTTCCTTATTATTCTTTTATTAATATTTCATTAAAATAGTTCAGGGTTTTTTCTAAACTCATAAGTCTCGCTCTCTTCCTCCTCTCCCTTCTGGGAGAGCATCTGTTGTTCATTTCAGTGGCCATTCCTGCCCAAACCGTGACACTAGGAATACAAAAGTAACCCCCCTTCTTTCAATGAAGGGATTTGTAGGAAAAAAAAAAAAATACTGATAAAGCCCAAATGTTAATGGCTGGTTGCTATTTTGACAGAGTAAGAGACCCAGTAAACTACTGCTAACAACAAGCCATTGAGAAAGGTGTCAGGGGGCAGAGTGGGGACATGCCTGCCTGCAGCGAGAGAGGAGGCCCCCACAGCAGAAACAGCCCGCAGAGAGATGGGGATCCTTGTCTACTGACACAGGTTGCTCCAAGGAGACTGAGAAAGGCGCTGCTCCTTTCTCCAGCTTCCAAGATGACCCCACCATGCCTGCGGTTGTGACGTGTCATCTATCTCCATGCACATCTCCTTCCCTACTCACAAAAGGACTTCAGTTTCCCAAGGCTCTTCCCAGCTGACAGCTGCTCTTCTTGAGCAGCCATCAGCCAGCTGTGGGGAGCGGAAGGGGCTTCAGAGGAGAAGCAACTGTGGAAAGTTCACCAGCTGGGATGGACACCCTGCTTGAGAACGGTGTCTCTAATCTAGAGGGGAAGATTTTCCAAGTCACATTGGTTTCCTCAGAAGAAAGTATGAAAAACCTCAAAGTGCGTAGAGCAAAGAGCCTATGCAAGCAATACCAGAGTTGCTGGGCCAAGCAGAAAATTGGGCCATTGCCTGGAGATGGGGAGGCCATGTCCTGCCAGCTGAGAGGAGGCTGTGCCCTGCCATGCTCCAGCCCCTGGTTTTCTCTACCGGGGTCTCACCTCTTTTGCCTTCATTGACTTTTGTTCAGTGTATAATTGGCTTACTGAGCAAGTGTGGGAGACGCACCAATGGTCTGGAAGTGCTCGAGGGTGGGTGAAAAGCAATCTGGATTGTGTCCTAGCTCTGCGTGACCCTGGCTAAGTCTCTCTGCCTCTCTCTTTCTGAAGTATCTTCACCTGTGAAACAGGGACAGCAACTCCTCTCTGCCTCCTGGTGACTTTGGCTAGCATTTTCTATTTACCATCAGATCCCTCTGAGTGGCACTAAATTAACAAGTTCTATTGAGGTTTTTTAGCTGCTGTTCATAAGCACTCATTTTGCCGAGTCCAGGGAAGAGCAGAGTGAACCCCAGAGTGAACAGTGACTGTCACTGTGACCACAGTTGCAATATCACAGAAACTAGTCTCTGGGGAGATCCGTAATGAGCTGCACTCATTAGGCCCAGTGGTAGGGTAAAGTACAATTACTGGGTCATGCGTATATCTCAAATATGAGGTTTATTATGTAGAGGAAGTTTGCCTGGGATGTGATCACTTCCCAGGTTCGTGATTTGGCTTGGCGTGCAGGCTCCGGAGCAGCTGCATCAATGCAGCGGTGGGAGTCATTGATCAGGGCTCTTCCTAGTCCCAGCTCACAGCTGAAGTCAGCTCATCGTGAAGGTATCTCCTAAAGTACTTCCGTATCAGTTGTTTGGAACCTTTTGCTGAGTACACACAATTTATCAAACAGCTACAGCTTAAACAATTATTTGACTCTTTTGGATGCTTCTTCACAACTGTGTGATACACATCTGACAAATCTGCAGTCTTCCTGCTCTCCAAGTCACACCAAGATCTGATTAGTCTTGACTTTCCCCAGAGTCCCTACAGCCTGCAGCTGTCCCTCACCAAAGCAGACATGTTCAGCCTTTCTGAATTTTGCTCCTTTTAGCAGTCACTGGCTTATCAAACAGCAGCTTATGACACAGCTGACTCCCAAGCGCTCCCATCTTATCTATTTGCAGCTTCCCTGTGGCACCACATGGCAGCTCCAGCTGGTTGGCCCCTGTGCTCATGGGGGTACTGCAGTGTCTTGGTTTGAGCGACACAGGACTAATTTCTCTTCTAATACTTGGGAAGACTGCACTTTTAGAAGACTCTAGTGTCTGAATTTGTGAAAATATTTACGTTGTAGCCAGCCATGGTGTGTGGGTTTCAAGGTCTCAGTGTTTTCGAGCTTGCCAGGTGCAGGGATGAGGAGGACTGAGCCCTGAGCGCTTGACCCAAGCTGGCCAACAGGACTATTTCATACCATGAACATCACATTCACTATAAATTAGAAAGTTTGCTGCGAAGTTCGCTCCCTTCCTTGATGGTTGCGATCCTGAGAACTTCCTGCCCCGGTGTGGGACCCCTGAGGCTTTCCCTTCCTCCCAAAGTCGTAGTGCTCAGTGTCCCACATTTGCTGTCCACTGCTGGGAGTGCACAGCTTCCTACGGATATAGTTGGCTGAGTATAATTTTGCATATTCTGTATTGGCATTGGGATCAATATTGGTTCTTTAGTGCTATTATTGTTAGTTATATGATCTTACTCTATTAAATTTGTTTATACTTCAGCTCCTGAGTTTCCCTGTTTTTTCCCCAATTCCCTTTCCCAGGCGGGGAGGAGTCATCGGATGATAGAATGATTGTCTAAATGACAATAAGTTGTTATGAATTTCTCCAACCGTAACATGCAGATATGGGGAATTCAGGGTGGTTTGCCCAGGGTGAAGAGGATGTGACCCACGATGGCACAGGGAGAGCAGACCAGTCCCAAAACACCTTCCCCAGGTGGAGCACAGTGCCATTGCCTGCTCCAGGGTGTGCAAGCCAGCACATGAGCACAGCCTCACCTCGCGCCCTGGTGACAGCGGCATTTAAGAGCTCCAAACTCAGGAGCAATCTTTTTTTTCCTTTCATAGCGCAATTAATTCACAGCACATGGTATTTGGCATCAAAGCCCCGGCACTGCTACACAAAGCAGTTTAATTTGGTCAGCTCTCCTCCTTATCAAAGGCTGGGTGAACTTAGGCACAAACTATCACCAAGACTGCCAGGAGCACATGTACAACAGCAACTTCCAGAGAAAATCTGCTCCTCGGGCTCACAAAACCACTCCTTTGATTAAACAGTGACATCAGCCTCACGCCCTTTACCCAGCAGGCAGGGGATTTGCTCGCTTTTGTCAAACATACCCAGACAACCCTGTGGCGTGTTTGGAGAAGCTGCCCCAGACCAAATGCTCACACTGCAGCCAACAGCTTTCGATGAGACGCTGACTCCAGGGGCTGCTGACAGATGAGAAGGCAGCGGTCTTTATTCCCATTAGCATCTGTCCTAAGTGAATGTGCACTCTCATCATAAAGCCTGAAAACTAAATCCATAGGGAAACACGCACAAAAAGGCTGAACAGATAATCCCATCAGTCCACTTAAATGGGAATCTGAGTCAACAAATCTAATAAACTGGGGTCAGCGGACCACGCAGATGACAGAGGAGCCTCTCACTGCTGCATTATGTCCTGCAGTCCCTTGAGGTCGCACAGGCAGTTTTGATGCAACAAACTGGTTCTCCAGGCACAGGATTTCACCACTAGATGTCAATGGCAACCGAGCTTTCGAAAGGGAAGATATTGCTAAGAGCAGGTTAGCTGCTGGAAAAGTTTATTCTAGCTGGCAGCAGCTTTTGCTGCCACCAACCATAGCCAGCCAAGCCCTTTGCTTGGTCAAAAGTGGTGATGTGCTCTTTGCAGAGACTCCCCCCATGAGAACATGCGGCTCCAGCCGTTTCTTGTCTAGTTATTTCTGGGAAATGATACCTACCTTTGCCATGTTACTATCTCTCAATATCCTCTGAAAACAACATTTAGCCTAAGTCTTTCCCCATTTGCACTTGTACAAAGCCAGACCAAGTTCCCTGGAGTCATGCAAATTGCTCAGAGGAATAAATCAAGTTAGCAAACGCACAAAATTAAATTTGATTGGCTAAACTACATTATACTTTCCAGCAGAAACTCTTATTTAAAAGTTAAGTGAATTGCTTCACTTAAAATGAAATAAACCTCATAAAATAAGCACTAAACAAGGGCATCTAAATGCATGTTAGACACATGTGAATTTTCTTCAGATTTGCATGTTATTTTCCCCTAACAGTCCTCCTTTGTTCTGCCTCTGCTATGTTGGACTTGTTCAAATCATTTCCAGTCCTGTATTATGCCTCTCTGCTAGCTCCTACTGTCACATCATCATCTACTTCAAAAGTGGTCACCAACCAACAACGTGCCCTGAAGCTGGAGCATGTAGCTGTAGCCTCAAGCCAAGCTGTAGCCTCAAGCCAAGGTCAATGCTGGCAGCTGGCATCAGCCACTACAGTTTTCGTCCCTGTGAGTGTGACGAGGTACCAACACTCAGCAGCCTGGCTTGGTCCTCTTCTGGTGTTGCACCACAACCAGAGGTGTTGGCTTTGTATGAAGCCCAGCATCAAGTAGCAGAAAAAGCAGTTTGAGCTTATTTCAGTGTTTCAAACTGGATTGAGCGAGTACATTCAGATTTGTAGCGTAGCCTGCCTGATAGCAGACGTTTGAGCATCCAGAGTTTTTAAAAGCAAAATCAATAGAAAGTCGACTTCACACAGCCTTTCTGAATGAAAGGCAGAGACACCCTTATGACAGCAGCTGGCCTTGTTTTGATGGAAGTTTTTCCAAGCTGCTTGATGCAACTTGAAGACTTCAGCCTTTTGAGGGATTTGCAGCTGAAGGACTGTCACCAGGAGCTGATGAGTCAAATTCATCAGAAGACGCTTGTCTGTACCACAGTCACCCCCACCAATGGGCACACTAGGCTGGGGCAAGCCTACACAGGAATCAAGCTCACATGGCCTCAGTAAGAGCTCAGTTGCTTATGAAGCAATACAAACCTTCGCCTAGCGTTACAGAGAGCTCTCACAAGCATTTGTCAAAAGCCTGTATAACTTACCAGGGAGGTGCTTGATCTGGGGTTTGATCCTCACCATCCTTTGTAATTTCTAGGTCTGAATGATCCCTGTTTACATTTGCTGGTAAACTCCCCTCCAGCAAAGCACAGCTCTCTGCTTTCAACCCATCTGTCACAGCTGGCAGTACCTCTCTCAAGGGGCATTTCACTATTTAGGTTAAATGGGTGACTTCTGCCAGTGCTGCTTTTCCCTTTTAAGTAATACTCCCATCTAACCCATTTCCCTGTGGAGGCAACTCCACGCTCAGCAAGGTCAATGGCAGGAGTTTTCCTTTCCTTTTTTTTTTTTTTTAAGTTGGGTTTTTGGTTTATTTTTTTGTTGTTGTTGCATGGCCATTTACCTTACGCCTAATTATTGCGGTTACAAAGAGGCTGTTTGTCGTCACTAACCGTTTTATCTTCATAACCTTCCCTGGATCACTAGCAGTCACTCTGAACCAGCTCTTCCTGCCGCGGCAGATAGGAAAGGGCTTGCACTGGTGATAGCGACAGCAGGAGACCAAGACAAAAACTCAAGCTGCTCAGGTTTTAGAAGCCATGACAACTTTCTGCAAGAAAACCTGTTCCAAAGAGCACACAATCTATAACCCACCTCCTTGCAGAAACCATCATTGAAGACCCACCTGTTGAAGGGAAGCTACCACAGGGACTGTCCTTCAGTGAGGTTTAGCTCATCTGGTTCTGCTTAAAGACATCTTTGTGTCTTGCTCATGTGCTTCTCTAAACTTACACCACTGAATCCACATTTTCCTGCTAATAAAAGTAAAGTGAGTTTGGTTTTGCAATCAAATGTTATCCTCAACTAGGCTGATCCACTATTTCTTAGCGACCCCAGGACTGCTCTGAGGCCTTACTACAGAGATGTGAGCTGAAATGTTACAGAGAGGAACTAATATCCATAAAGAGGTCCGTAAAAAGCAGTAAAGCCAGCCCACAGACAGAGAGCCCTTATTAGGAACCAGTTCTACTTACACACAGTCCCAACACAATCCACCTCTCCCTGCAAAGTAACAACCAAAGCAGGCAAATACCCGGGTGCAATCAACCAGACCCATGCAGAGAACACAAAGGAAGAGCTGGCCCCTCACCTGTGAAAGGCTCTCCTCTTTCCCGACCCCAAAATGAAATTCTTCGTGGGTCTTAACTGCCTGGTTTCTCTACAGTTGTTGAGTTTGTCTCAATGAGGAGGTAAGAACAAGGATTGCCCCTACCCTGAGGATTCCCCCTGGGGAAGTGGGACCTGGAAAGGGTCAGCAGCACCCTTCAGAGCAAAGGCAACTTTCCAAGGCTTTCAGGATGATGCCCCTGTCCCTCCTTCCATAGGCTCCCCGAGATAGAACAGGGATGGAAAAAATGTGCTGAAGTCTGGCCAGTTCCCAAAATGCACAGAGTTGCAGTGTGTGAGATGATCTGTGCAAAGATCCCGGTGCCTCTACAAATAAGTGGCAGTACAGACCTCCTGGGGGGACAAACAGCTGCAACTGCTTACCAGAAACATCACCCATTGCAACGGGCAATGAAAATTAAAAGAAGGTGTGCAGACTCTACTGTTGCCATTCCTTGACCTCTGAAAGGCTCTGAGGCTGGGCTGATGTGCATGCACATTTTTGCTAGGCTTCCTGGACCTTTACAGAGCTCTTGTGAAATCCACTGACCTTCTTCCAGACAGGAGGGAATATGGAGGAAAACAGTTCTCTCCTTGCTTCAAAGATTATTCATGTGGCCCACCTCTGCAGCCCTCCTCAGTTCTGCAGATCTTATATTAACTGCACTGCGCAATTCTTTTAACTCTGATACAAATCCAGGTATTTCGCGGTATTATCGTAGCCGTGCACATAGGGTGCCATCACACAACTCTCCAGTGTGAAATGGTGGGCACTGCAGGTGTACTGGTAGACAGCACTTAGAGCCAGAGGAGGACTTACCTTCTTTGGGTTCTGCTGTGTGTGTCACTTGGCTGCCACCGCCATGGCAGAAGAGGGCAGGACTCCAGGGCAGATGCTCTGTGTGGCACGACAGCCTGCTGAGGTGTGAAACACAGCAAATATTCAGGAGGTTTGTTTTACAGGCTGAGTGGTTTTTTACCACTGAGAAGAGGGAATCACCTCTCCACAGGGTAGAGCAGCTGCCCCCACGCAGGTCAGTCCCACTCTGCACAGAGGGCTATGCTGGCCCCAGAGCAAACTGCCCCCACCTGCTGCCCCTCACCTTCACACAGCTGCCGCAGGAATGGCTCATCACAGGCCTCTCTAACCACTTCAGTTAAAATTCACGGAGTCCACCGAGCAGCTTAAATTGCAGGTCTTTGGCAAGAAAGCTCCTTTGAATTGACAGGAGTGGAGGAGCCCTTGTCTGAATAGTTCATCACGATGATCTGAAGGGACCACATCTGGAGTGCAGCAGCCTCTTCTTGTGGCTCTTCCAGCACAGGTGGAGCTGTAAGGTGGCTACCCTCAGCTCTACACCTTCCCATTTGCAAATTGTCTTGAAGGTATGGTCACTCTAGCTTCTTGCGACAACCACCCAGCAAGGCTGATGGATGGAAGGAGAGCCCTTCAGTGCAAAGCGAGCTGCTTGCGTGCAGCCACACGTGGCTGGAAGTAACCCGGGTAACTAACTGCAACAGGTTAGGAGATACTCCCTTGGTATCCTTCTGTGCTATGCTGTGGGGACCAATGATCTCCAATGAAGGGACAGCGATGAACAGCTGGGAATGTCAATTCTTCACCTTGTACAGCTGAATCCGGAAAAGGATGTCTTCAAACATCATTATGGAGCTGTGTTAACAATTTGGGCTTGTATTGTTTTAATTATTCCAGTTAAAATTCACCCTACCTGTCTATTAACACTGGCACAAACACTTTGTAGGTCAGGTTTAAGACTATTTAAGGTGCAGCCACTTAGAGGATTAAGTACTGCCAATTTGTAAAGCACTTTGAAACAGACATCAACGCTGTAAGTACCAAGTATTATTTCTGCCCGAAATAGCCAGGTTTGGCTTAGTGGTTCCCAGGGTTTGCAAGTGGAAAGGGTGGAAGGACAGGACAAGCCTCAGCTATATTACAGCACACTTGCAGCCCATAAGGGGCTCTGCCTTCCCCGCTGCAGACCAGCCGAGAGGAGGGAGAGGAAACCACACCAGCAGGGACACCTGATGACAGGGGAAAGCATCGGCTGTCCTCAGTAAGAGGATCAAGTGCCGATAAGCAGACTCCAAAGGATATGAAGATAGATTTACTCCTCCCCTCTCCCACAGGGACTTCTCATGGTGGCTCCAGGCCCCTCTTAGACTGCGCTGTGATGATAAGGCACAGCTGAGACCCCATTAACATCATCCCTGCTTCTGAAACTGCCTGGAATACATCAGTACCAGCAAATCCCACTGACCAGAGATGAACAACCAGCTCTGAACGGGGTCAGGCTCCTGAGTCTCTAACCAGGCGTATGCTGGTCTGCATGCACCTTGCAAACACAGCGAGGACTTGCGGAACTGAATGACTGGGAAGTATGAGCGTAAAATATTCCAGTTAGGAACAATAAGTACGTGTGATAGGCATGAAGGCACAGAGCCCAGACTTCATTAAGGTAGTTTTTATATTTTGAAAAGCAATATTAAAAAACACTGGAAAATGCAAGATAAATGTAACAGATGCTTCTACAAGTTTTAACCTTGTATTGCTTGGCCATTTTGACATATAAATTATTGCTTACTAGCTCCCATAAATACACAACACAATAATCTGTACAGAGGCAGACAAGCATGAAATATGAAAACATTGGCAACATTGATTCTGGTAAATCAGATTATTTCATACATACCAGGTCTCACAACGGTGGATAACTACTAGCTGTAGTCCCTGAGAAGTTCGGTAAATACCTTGATTTGGGGTTATCTATTTTATTACTTTTAATGCAAGCTGACAGCATTATGGCACTCAGAGAGAATGGAACAGGCAGGTGTTCTTACCTCAGCTCATTGGCTTCATACCAGTATTTTTTAACAGTGTATTAAGATGACAATAAATAGACTATGCAAATAAATATTACTGCTAAAATGTTTAGTATTTACATCTTTCTTTGTAATTTTACAGCAGCATATGTCTTATTGTTTCTGATAACACCTTTTTTTT
The DNA here is from genome assembly GCA_013398815.1 of Ibidorhyncha struthersii. Lineage (NCBI taxonomy): Eukaryota > Metazoa > Chordata > Aves > Charadriiformes > Charadriidae > Ibidorhyncha > Ibidorhyncha struthersii. The sequence continues at coordinate 279,115 of VZSZ01002053.1, forward strand.
TTTGCCACTGTCATGCAAATGTAATTTCTTTCTATCTGAGACGGGGCTGGAATCAAAAAGATGTGTCATAGAAAAAACTAAATTTGATGCAACAAAATCCCATGTCAAAGAGGCATAAAGTGACCCAGCTTTTTCCTTTGTTTTGTCTAATTATTCCTCCTAGCTACTAAAGAAAATATGCAGAGAGTTTAACCCAAGGTGTGATTGTGATAAACTGAACTTACAAGATTCACAGATTTTATCCTATGTAACATAATTGCGCTATTGAAGGATTTAAAAAGAATCACACAATGCTGGACCCTGGCAGAGGCTGTGTAGTGTCCCCCTCTCTTTCACAGGGTTTACTTCTAGTTCTCCTCCCAACCAGCACACCTTCAAACTGCTTGCCGGTCTGCAGCCCAGCTCTGCAATACTTCACCTGTTGAACAAAGACTCTGATAGGCCTTTTTTTATCAGACGTATTAGCTACAGATTTGGACTATTTGCCTTTCCTTTACGGTAAGTTATAACATCCATATTTTCAATGTGAAATTGACGCATCCCAGTCAGCCCCTCCAACCCGAAATTTATATCCTCATTACACAGGCCACCACAAAAACTCGTTTGTAAAGTTTTAAACAGTAGTGTAATTAGCCACAACACAGATAAATGATGTTAATGCTGGCTATGTGCCTTCAAACTAAATTTATGCCAGCTGCAAGGGGTAGACAACACCTGATCTAGTATAAAGTTACAGCGGTGACGAGAGCCAATACCTCAGCTAGCTCGAAGCCCACTGGTACAAGTTAACCCATCCATTTACTTCAACCATTTCGAACTGACCTTCAAATTGGCTGTAGCATGCTTTCAAATCAAAGCCTGAGCACAGACTCATCTTTCTTCTGTTTTTTTTTTTTTTTCTTTCTTTCCCCTTCTTTCATTTCCTTGTCTTTCATTCTTCCCTGGCACCACTGCTGCTTCATTAGCAGTAACTACCAAAACTATCAGAGCCAAATGCAGTGAACTGAGAAACAGCCTCATTTTCTCACCCTGAATACTTTCTTATGCTCCCTCTCCCACAGATTTCAAGAATTTGTGGACTAGAGTGTCCCATCACATGAGCTAAAGCATGCCCGCTGGTCTGCATACAGGCTCCTAAAAATAATGCCACAGTAAAAAAGATTTCACAAGGGGGAGCTCGAAACCCAGCAATGCACCCAGGTAACGTGGCTACTGTGGGGATTTGGGGAGTGCTGTAGCCAGAGGAAGAACTGCAATAACACAAGTAGCAAATTGTACTTGGTTTGTGTTGTTACACTGCAAAAAGGAGCCCACCGCAGCTAGTATCCTCATCTGAACAGTTTTGGTCTGTTTGCACAAAAGAGTTATTTACAATATGTGCAGTCACTTCTACAGAAGAACATAGAAATTTTTACTCCATGGCCAGCAAGAGTTTATTTTTTTTTCTTTTTACTGGGTAAAAAGAAGATTTTTTTTTCTAAAAAAAAAAAAAAAATAA
>VZSZ01002053.1:280619-342957 GCA_013398815.1 Ibidorhyncha struthersii
TCATATAGCATTTCATAATAACAAAGTACAAGCAAATACATTTCTGAAACATCTGTTTCCTTTACAATAGATCTATACAATATTTCACAGATGGGAAAACCGAATGCAGTCTAAAGATTCCCCCACAGACTACTTGTTAAAGCTGCTTTTTTTTAATCCCTTTAAACCAGAGGTAACACAATGATGAAGAGCATGCTACTTCAGTATTCCCACGTTTCAGTAAAGGAGCATTTTCTTGGAAGTCTTCCTCATGTGGAAAACACACGCTAGAAATGGGCAAGCAATGCAATGTATCCTCCCTGCTCTGCAAAGGGACTGTTGCCTTCAGTCAGTGTACAAACACGTGCCAGACTGCGCAGCACACTGCACAGTGCCTGTGGAGTTCACTAGATTATTTCAGGGCAACTTCTTAGCACTGAAAACCAGAGCTACGGTGATGGTGGTGCTTAGATGTAGGTCAACTGTAGATAAGACTTTAGAAATGCTGCCTCAGTACATGCCCAGCAGTAGTACTTGTAGCTATGTGAGAATTAGCACCAGGGGAGGGGTGTGAGAGGGATAGAAGCAGTGAAGGGACCCTGATGCCGAGAGCCTCGTGTGTATGCAGGTAATTACACCGGTACCCTGTAAGGTGTACCCTTGTGTTCTTTACAAACTAGAAGCATGCGCAAGTTAGGTGAAGTTTTACCTGCTGAAACAGTATTTCCAGGAGGTGAGTTAGGAATGTGGGTGGACCTAGGCATTGCCTCTGAATAGACACAAAGGAGGCTGTAATCCAAGCAGAAAACGAAGCTCCTGTTATAATAATTTATAACACATTAACTGCAGGAGGTGGTGCTAAATCTGAGATAACTGAAAAGGAAGAAAATAACATGTTTTCAGTGTACAAACAATTGTGTCCATAAATTGCAACAGAAGTGGATTGGCTCTTACAGCGTGTTTTATAAAGGAGATTCTGAAGGGACCACAACAGCATGAACTGTTTACTGCTGACCTCCACATCACGACGCACTCGGGTTTCATCTGGAGCGCTGTCTTTTTATATTCCCGTTCTTGGTTGTCCGCACTCATCTCAAATACGATGCTCTAGTGGACTCAGGGGAGCTGCAAAGATTGCACAGTATTTTTGGCAACAATACTTTGGCAGCCTTGAATGAGTGAGGTACATACTGTGGCGAACTGAGCATCAAGCCCTTTGCGGCAAGTTGCTTGCTGAAATGTTTTGCTGCGGTGACATGACGATTCCTTTCATTCTAATACTGGCAGAATCTGCATTGAAAGCTACACTGGACCAAACAATATTTTCACAGAAACCAAGCTCCTGAGCTCAAAGGATGCTGCTCCGCTCCCTCCCGTCTTGGTGACCAGCGGGGATGGCACCAAGCTTGCCCTGCAACTCCATGAGCAGCTCCTTTGCTGGCTCGTGCCTGATTTTCCTGCGCATGTTGTGTGAGCTACTGATAAAACTCAGTAAACTGTTCTTATATAGGGAAGCAACATGCTTGGCATAAACATTCACTTAATTCAAAGTGCTGCAGTTATAAGGTTACATGAAGCTGTGTACGCTCACACTCGTGGCTCTATCCTGTGAGAAAGCTCAAACAGAGCTTGCTGGTTGTCGATGACATGCAGGTGATGGACGTATGGCTTCAGTTCATGATGCTCTTTCGAAGGAACTTCATTGCCTGCAAGACAGGAGAAAGGGGATGGATCAGAAAGCCACGTCTTGCCTGCTTCTCTGTCCTGGGTGTTACAAAGTCGCTGGTGTGCCAACCTGTCAGGTGCTAGACAGTCACAAAAAAGACGGCCGGCCAGTCATCCAAAGGGCTTGCTGTTTAAGTGCAATGCATGAGGTAACAGCTAGCTACAGAAAAGGGGAGAAGAAAGAAAGAAGCAGGCAATGCTGGGCAGCCAGCGTGCACAAAGGAGGGACAAGGGGATGGCTGAGTCTTCCCAAGTGGAAGATTTACTCCTGCTGGCAGTACGGGCGGTCCGTCCCCTGTAAGGGTGGTTCAAGGTTTCCTTTGTGTCGCTCTGGCAGCACAACGGTACCTCAAGCAGGGGTGGGCGACCCAGCCCGTAACTTTTAAACAACTTAACAAGTACACAAGACAGCAGGCCCTGGATCATTTCCTTCAGAGCAGGTGAAAGGTGACAGCGCAGCTGACAGATACAAAAGCCCTTCAAAGCTGCTCTGACAGGCCCCCGTGTTTTGATCTGTTATGCTTTTGATTTCTGATCTAGTAACAGAGACGAGAGTCACGCTGTCATTTCACAGGAGTTTACGCGGCAGGAGGAATTAGCTGTGTAACAGACAAATTGAAGGGTGGCGTGAATAGCAGATGTTTTCTGTCACAAGCTTTACGCCTGACACTGGCTTGTGGGAACTCGCCGCCTGTGAAACCCTCCAGCGTAGCTGGTGACCAGCAGAGGTGGAAAAGGAAAAGCTAAGCCCATGGCCACGAGACCCATCAAGAAAGGCAGAGAAAGCAACGAGGTACATTTCCCACACATTGCTGACTGCTGACAAACGAGCGAAGGTTGGAGAGCTCCGTTCTATCCCGTGTCCTCAAGGAATTTTTAATAACATTACCATAAATTTAAAAAGAAAACCCCTCAAAATTCCCCGAACCAATCAGCTTAACTCACACACTCCCTCCCTCTCCTTTGTTTCATTATCATCCTTTTCTCTACGCTCTCCAGCTACACCAGCAGCTTTCCAGGAACCGGCCGTCCCACTTGTTTCTAAAGAGCGCTGTATGATGCTGTGTAGGTAACGTGGGACATCAATGCAGCCAGTTCTGCGTGCGGCTGCTAACGGGGCTCCCGGGCAGCTATTTTTAGGAGCTATTACTGAGCAGCTATCTAACTTGAGAAATGTGGGACAGAACAGGACAACGTGATAAATTTGTGTCGGGATACAGAGATGACCTTTTTGTTCTGAGGGAATGGGATCCGCTGCGCTGAACATACTGAAAAACATTTGTATTTCTCATTAACACCTGAAGTGAAAAAGCTTGAATTTTGCTATTTTCTTAGGCTGCTTTGCCTGGTTTTGGAAATGCTGTTATTTGCGTTCAGGATTTAAGATGTAAAAGTATTATTTCCATTAAAAAGGCGTTCCAGTCTTGCTTGGAACCTAACCAGGTTCTAATCCAGAAAGACTTTGGCCTGCAAGGTTAATACACGTGATACAGTTCATAAACAATAATAATACTCCTTGCTTAGTTTTCTTTGAATTCTTTCCTGCAGTGAGACGCCTGCTGCTCTTAGGCCAATCTGGGAATTGATGCAGTAGAAAGATTCACATTCCTGAGAGCAAAATAAGCCCACTAGAAAACGAAACTGTCCATAAAGTCTCAATAAATATTCAGTGAATTCATTTCATGCCTAAACGAATTTAAGAAAAAAAAAAAAGTGCCTACAGGGATGTCTGTATAAGCTGCTTTTTAAATGCCAGCTTCACAATAAATCAAGTCTGTGGTAAAATAAAATAACAATCACGTACTTCAAACTACCAGATTATATGATAAATCTCAGGTATTAACCTTGGATTTATGTTGCAACACTTACAAAACCACTCAGAAAAAAAAGGGAAAAACGAGATGAAAGATTCGCAGAGAGGCTGCAAAAACCCCACATCATGAAAAGAGAGCAACGCTACATTTTATAATGCCAAATAAGAGACATTCTAACTTACAGAGGCATGGTTTGGATTAATCAATATTTCCTTCAGTATCTGGTTTAACAGAAGAAAAACAAAAGGCACATCCTTTTCCCTCTCCCCCTTTCCTATACGTGTATATATATCACAAAATCACACAAGAACCATAGTACTGAGCAGCCTTTGTTTAAAGAAAAAAGACTGTACACATAGTAATTCTATAGAACAAACGTTCAGCAAAGATCTTAACAGTACCTATCATTCTCCAAGGTACATGTATTTATACACAAAATTATTATTATTATTCTTTCTGTTGGAGTCCGTGCTGATGATTGCTGAAAATTCAGCTGGAAAAAAACAAATGAGTCAAACTCTTTTTTTCCCCAAGGCTGCAGCACAGTTCTAAACTTCTCTTCAGAAAAGAGGTTTTAGTGGCCTCAATAAATGACATGTTTAGTGGGTTTGGCTTAAAAACTTCCTAAAGCAGTGTTGTGTTTGTCCCCTTCCTGTATTTAACCTCTCTGCAGAGAATGAGAAACGCTGAGAGGGAGAAAAACAAGGTTTCTCCTCTGTGAGCAGCAGAACAAAGCGAGCTGGGGTCTTCTGGCATGGTCCCTTAGGGTTGGATTCTCTGGTGGCTAATAAGGTGGAAACACACCAAAAAAAGGACTTTTGTGCAGCTGAGGCACTCGTGACCATTCCCACCAGCACAGATGCTCCAGTGTCTAAAGAAGGCAGAGCTCTATTTGCAGGCTTCCCCTAGCAGAGGTACTAACACAACCCCCTCTTCTCTACCAAGCCAACTACTGTCATGAAATCCACCGGGTCCTAGTATCTTCAAGACTTCCACCATTTTGTGACATGTCCTTAAGAACCCACACTAAGCAAACGATTGCTCTTAGCGAAAACCTGTGGTGATGAATACCATCTTTTAGCTACTGGAAGCCAAGACAGCTGTGAATCCATTACCAAAACACAGAGACTAGCGGGAGACTGACGTAACTCGGTTATAGCTGGGAAAGTGAGAAACAGCAGCGTACATCAGAGGCCTCCATTATTAAGTGCAGCTGGCACAGATTTTACACAGTATTTCGAAGAGGTGATAATTTTTGCAGGAAAATAGTTTATAAAAAATTTGGAAATTGTTTCTACAAACATTTTGTAAAGTAATAATTCATCCAACTGTGGTTTCTGCTGTGTTGACCTTCCAACAATGACACCGCCCCTTGTCAGTTGGTTAAATAACTGTCGACCACGTTTTGCTGCTGTAGTAAACCTGAGCAAGTGGAAAAAAAGCAGAAAAAAAGCCCAGCTGTACAAAGGCAAAAAAAAGTAGCAAATATTGGCTACTCACCAAACTGGTTATTTCTGCAATGTCTCAATGACCGAACAGTATCTGCAATCATGTGCTGCAAAGACAAAATATAAAACATCAGTGCAAAAATCTGAGATGGATTCTGTCATTAGGAAAGCCCGAAAAAAAATCTCCTTGCCCTACACCGTACAGCAAAAAGCAACTGTAGTAAGGTAGAAAATGAAGACATCAGGAGAGAGACTTTGCTCTTTGTCTTAGTGATAATAGATGATGAAACAAGGTTACTCTAGGAGGTCCTTATTGATATCACAGAGATTAAATGAGAACAACTCCCTAAGAGCCCATGGAAAGTGCTAATGAAAAACAGCCAAACAACTGCTTATTTTTGTCCCTGTGACTTTTATTAAACTGAAAGCCTGCAGCAGGGAAGTCCCGTGGACTGGGTGGGTGCTTCTGGGTTCAATCCCCAGCTTTAGTGCATTATCCAGGGCATTCGGTAGTCTGCAACCTCTCATTCTGTCTCCACGTGTTGTCTAATTAGACTGTAAGCCCCTTTGTGGCACAGACTACACCTTAACATATGCTTGTACAATGCCTAGCACAATCAGGCACCAGTATCAGCTAGGCAGTTTTCTGCAGTATGAAAACCAACGCAAAACAACCAGCCCATAGCCTAAACACTGCAGAGCAAGCACCCTGACATCTCTGCAGGCCCGTACCAAATAAGACTATGTTGTCGGTATACTATTTTAAGAAAATCTGGTGCTAACAGGGATATTGGATGGTCACTTAGGTTAAGCAGAGGAAATAAAAGGTTTAAGTTTGGGTTTTCATTCAGGCTCGGGTCTTCGACTTATGAAAATTTGAATTGTTTGCTATAAATCAGTGGAGTGTGCTCGTTTTCACTAAATGTTGCCCATAAAGTTCTTGAGGCATTCTTTTTTTTTCTTTATTTGACTGCTTCTGTGGGAACTCTTCACCCAATCTAGTAATTAATTTAAGCAAATGGCAGTTAGCAGGAATGATATGATAGCTCGTGCAACCAGCTGATGCTCTTCTCACATCTCCTTCACAAATAATCAGAGGCGGAAAGGATTAACTGTCTTGAGCAGAATATGTTTAAGACTTGAATGACGCAGAACAGCTCATCTCCCGACACCCTGGGAGTGGCTTACAAGGCTCCTCCACAGAAAAGCTTATCACAAGAGCACGTTTAATGGAAACTTCATATTCCTTTCATCAGTGAATCAAAATATTTTTTCTTGTTACCCGCTGCGCTTCATTTGCCATGAAATCACGCAATCTCTTGTGCTGATGTCCTTGCACTGATTATAATGGAGTTCTAATGAGATGATCTAGATTTCATGATCAATAGTGTGAGTACTGGGAGAGCTACAACTTCTACCAGTGCTGCTGCTCTGATGTTTTCCAGCTGATAATCTTTGCATTTGGCTTTTAGAAATAAGAGAGATCCCACTAACACACACACACTGTCATTCTTTGCTGTTTCTCCTTTGTAGTCAGTCAGAGTGTGGGGTCCGTCTCAAAACTGTCTTCTGAAGGCGACACTCTGGTAATGGAAGAACCTCTTTGTATAACACTCTCTTAAAGCAGAATCCCAAATCTCCTGGCTTTAGTAGCCTAATTAGGCATTTCTCTCTGTTTTCAACTCTCTGGGATCCAAGCATCATACAGAAAATCAGCCAGTTCATCTGCAAAGCAAATGCTATTTTCCTGACTGTTTAAACAGGTGCTTGCATACCATTAGTGTGATGAGCACCACACATTTCTCACAGCCTTTCAGTTTACCAGCTACCTAGGATCATTAGCACTCCTTTAACCGAGGATAGCAAAAACTCAGGCTTGGGAGCTGCACAGATACATGGGGGCTGGGGGCTGAGAACATTCAGCCACCTGTACACAGTCCTTACAGCTGAAGGCACTAGGTAAGAAGGCATTTATCTAAAACGGTAATGGCCATTGACCTGTATTAGAGTTTGCTGGAGTGTGGCTAAGACATGTCATTGCTAAGACATGGCTGATGGCTGACTGGAGAAAAAAAATAACCTGAAGAAGCCACATTTCAGTGAAGCAGCTCGGTAAATACCATGGAAATACCTTGAGATGGAACAGGGCAAGACCATATTTTCATTTATTCCTTCAGATTCAGCTGAGGAAGTGGGTATGGTACTAAATATCGAGCTAACACTATTCTAGACTAGAGTTTACCCAACATGGAGTTAAATAAATCACTGCAATCCCTTCAGCTTTTGCTAAAACTAGTTAATATTTCTGAGACAAAAGATTGTTTCATTTTCTTCTCTTTGCAAACTCTCTTCTTTATATTTTGAATTAACTTTGTCTTTACTGCAATCACGTCATGCCAAATCAAGTTCAATCACAGTAGGATTGTTGAGGCCGTGATGGTCTAGGAATATAAAAGAAGCAGGGATTGCAGGGAGAGAGAATATCTTTTATTAAACTAACTGATATAATTGGGAAAAAAAATGGTTCAGGCTGACAAGTCCTCCTTCGGGTGAGATGTTTAATGCAGAAATGAAATATTCCAAAATACTAATCCAAATGGAGACACAAGAAACTATTTTTGCTCTGAAATTCGTAAGCAGAAATTCTATGCATTTGTGACAGTGAGTAAGTTCCTTCCCCAAAGCATTCATCTACTATGGTAGAATAACTCTTTTCTTTTTCTGCAACAGCAAATTTGCAGGTGAGGTTCAGTGGCTTGATCCAAACCCAGCAGGAGTCAATGTCAATCCTAATTTTTCTCAGCAGAGGCCAGGCAGTTTTCAGCACAGTACAGAACACCAAGGAAGACGTTCTTCCTTGGGACAAAGGACTTATAATTAGAAAAGAAATATGAACTGATGTATACATGATCATGTGCAATGCATGAATACCTTAGCATCCAAATGAACCAGCGGAATACTGCCAGTACTGCCTGAGTTTCAACTACACTCATATGTAAATCTCTCCTAAACCCCCACTTCCTACGCTTGCACTATTGCCTGCATTCGTATGTACACAGGGCTCCATGAGACAGCAAGTTCCTGAGGGCGTGATTTGACTAATAATTTGGAGTAAGTGTCAGTTTGAACAATCCTCACCCCACCACCATCACCTCAGACTCTTCCCCCCTGCCATTTAAAATGCCCATTATCCATTTGCATGGAAAAGGTGAAATCTTGGCTCACTGAAGTCAATTAGCAAAGCTGCCACTGCCTCTGGAGACACAATGGTGACAGAAAGGATAGGAAATCTTACCCAGCAAGCCCAGCATACATTAAACATATACATGATTAAACAACAAACAAACAAACTAACAAGGTCTGGCTAAGACTGGAACAAGAATCAAGATCCTACATAAATATAGGGGCCAGTTGGGGGATTTTAGTAACAATTATTGTGCATCAAGGGCTAGTTTAATTTACATGTTAATTGGATGTACTTCCAAGAGGCAACGAAGAAGAACATGCTAATGAGTTTTATGCAAACACCTAAAGGTCAAACAGTTAATGGACTTTGGACAAGAAAACCTTTCATTAAATGCAAATCAGTGTTCTTGTAAACTCTGCAACAAGAGAAGGTACAGAAATCAAATAGAAAACACAAAAAAGAGAAGCTCAGGTTCAAAAGTCAAGGTCTACATCTGCTTTCAAGTTGAAAGACAACTTACATTATGATAGGGTATGAAAATAAGTTCAACATCTAGTTCATGAATAACTCCATGGTTGCACGTTCATTCTCACGTTCATTCTCAAACAAGTGTAAACACATGGAGAAAAAAGTTGGGAATGATTCACCAGGCACAGCCACCTGGACTAACAGTCCCATTGCACATCCTGAGCAATTGGGAAGAACATTTTGGTTTCTTGATCAAATACACCAGGCCAACAAAAAAAAAATAAAATCAAAGTTTCTCCACCACTGTTCAGATATATAAACTGTGGCTTTCAGTGCTACAAAAATGTTATCAACAAAGAAATTAAACATGCAATTTAGAGAAATCAAACCTCTATCAGTAGTATCATGCCAGAGTAGATGTCATATGGCATCTGGAGTAGATGTGGCCAAAGACACAACATCAGTAAGTGCCCTTCTACATAGTATAGCGGTATTTACAGTCAGTTTAATTCATTTTTCAGGCATTATTTTCTTCAGCATCTAACCTAGATCAAAAACTTTACTTTCATTTCAGATACCTGGAATTAGCATATCACTGGCAAGTGATAAACTAGAGAAACCTTTTCCTTAGCGCCTTGAGAAAAAAAAACGGAAACACAATTCAGAGAGAGCTGAAGCAGGAGAACTTACTGAGAAGAAATAGTCCACGAGGTGGTGCAAAGTAGAGAAAACGGAGTGGACTGTGTGGAATCGATACTGGCCATCACTGGCTTGGCCAATTTACACCCAAGTGGGGGTGGAAGGAGTGAGAAGGGGAGCAGAGGGAAGGGGCAGGGGAGATAAACTGTTGGCTGTTTTATCCTGTTTGCTTTTTTACCCTTGTTTACTTCTTCCCGATTCAGCCAGAAGAAAACCTTTCAAAGTTACAAGATAAGGAGAGGAAAGGGAAGAGGAGAACGTGAATCTCTTTAAAAAACAGGAAAGACAAAATTAGCTTACCAGCTTTTCAAAATTAACAAGGTTATCCAGAAAAGTTTTATTTCCTTCATGAATGAATGTTACATCTGAAAAAAATATAGAAAAAAGAATTACTTTTCATGGCTTTGTTGTTTAATACAAAGAAATAAAAGGACTAAACAGCAACAAAACGAAAAAACATGAAAGTATCCCACTGAGGATTGACACAATACCTTGTAACTGTGGAACAAAAGCCCAGTGTAATGATGACACACAGACATTATGAGATAACAACACTATGTACACATCATAACAAGAGGATTTTCAAGTAGGAGCATGGATTTCTTATTAAACCTGGTCTGTGTTACTTGTGGGGTGCGTACCATACAGAGGGTGGCCGGGAGCAGGCGGGGGCATCCAGAGGGATGTCCCTGTATGGCATGCCTGCTCTCCACACCCTGCAGCACTGATACGGCCACACTTGCCCATAGCTGTCCCTGGGCTCGAGCTGGCTGGTCCCTGAGCCCAGAGGTCCATGGGAGAAGAGCTACCAGATGCCAGACTCGCCTCTTCATCTCTCTCTGTGGGGCACGATGACTCTGAAGTCCCCCACAAGGACGCAGGCTACAGCAGTGGCCAGCCGGGGAGATTAAACACAAGCCACCAAACTGAAGTTTAAAGCCTTGAAATAAGCGTTATGGCTAGGGAAAAACACTTTTACACAGTGCTGTTGGAGAGACTTTGCAAAGGCAACGAAAAGGTCACTGAGAGGAAAAGGTCTATATTTGGCTCCAGGAAGGGAACCGAACACAGTGTAATGAACTGGAGAGAGGGGACTATCAGGCGAAACAAATGTTGCTAAGTTAAGGTTACAATTACAACAGTAACTTGAGGTCATTTTCTCCATTTTCCTAATGCGTATTAGGACACAAAGCAAGACCTATCTTGGTCATGAAGTACAAAGGACGTGGACAGATTCCCTGTGGGGACTGCAGCTCTGCCTCTGACAGTGCATCCTCCGGGTCACTGAAAATACTAGCAAGAGCACCACCACCGGGTCCAGTCGGCACTCCTGAGCAAGCGGGGCAAGCGAGGCATATGGTGGGGATGCCTCCAACACCTCTCTGCCTCTGGCCAGCAGCCTAAAAATCAGGGGGAAAGGAGGGAGCAGGACCCTCTACACCTCCTCTGCTGGGCTGCTTTCGGGCACCCAGGGAAAGGACGTGGCTTTGGGACACAGGCATTACTTGTCTCTATATGAATGCAGTTAAAAACCGTCTGTCACTTCTAATGAAAAACTTATACTGGAAGGAGAAATTTCCACGCAGCTTTTTAAGTCAATGACAGCAGTGTGTATATCTCTGAGGTGGAAGGAACAGAAATTTGCTTTGCAGCCAACAACCAAGAGTCTCGGTAAATTCAGTGGAGCAGAAAATTGCATCTGAGCTATGCTGTAAGGGTACATCACGGTATTTTATTACATATTTGAAAAATCTGCCCGATTTTCAAAAGCGGTGTCTGTGTACTGTAAGAGCGCTCTGCATTTAAATTTAATTAACTTTAAAAGGACACTCAAGTTATTCTTCATAATTAGAGAAAGTTTATTAATTATTTTCATTTTTTTCTTGAAACTACTTTTGTTCCTCATGTTGAAATACAGTAATTTGTTGAGTTACTAATGATTTCTATGCTATCAATGCTTATTTTATTGGTCTTGGAAATACCGTTAATACAAACGTGCTTGACATGGAATAAAGTCCTGTGTACTGTGCAATGCTTTGGGAGTTACCAACCTTGGCAACATCTCCTTATGGATCGCTGTACTGAAGAAGATTACTGTATTATTTTGCAAAGTCTCCTTGCTATCTCCAATACGTTAGAGATATGAATTCTGCTTATGTGCATGTTCTTATACACCATACTGTAGTGGCATGCAAACATCATTGCTACAAGTTACTCTTTTATGTTTGTTGCCTTTGTTTGCAGGCATGACATGCTCGAGAACACTTAAAAAATATTGATTTTGAAAGCTCGATAATTGTATCCATCTGAATTAATGCAAACTCCTTTGATGTGTGCAAAGAGGGGAAGTGCCTGATGGCTCCCAAACTGTCACCGACTGATCTGCAGAACTGTCTTCAAACATTTTAAACTCACAGCAGCAGCAGGTTGGAATAAACAGCCTAAAGAGAACACTTTTGGAATACAGGAATAATCAAACGCATTTGCCATTTTCAAAGACAACGCAATTAATAATTAATGACTCCAAGACAACAGAATATTTTAAATACCTGCCACTTAATTAGCTGCCCGGTTCACTGTGTTAAGCAAGTAGTTGTATTTTATTTTAAAAGGGTCTTTTTTTAATAATTTTTTTAATAGTCAGGTTTTATTTACCTTTTTCAGACCTGTAAGAGACTTGACAATCCCCTCCTCTCAGGACAGGCAGACGGGGCAGGTTCTGCCTTCAGGATGACACCCACCAGGCAGGCTGAGCATCTCCCACCAGCAGCGTGGCCGAGGCCACCCGTGAGGACGCACCCAGTGCAGCCCAGTGGCCCCCTTCAGGGGCCTGCAAGGTCTTGCTCCTCCAAGCAAAGAGGAGGTGCCCAAAGCAACCGCATGCTGCTCTACCCGTGCCTGGCAGGGGACGTACTGAAGTCTGAAAACCTGTGTGAAAATTGCCACCTTCTTAAAAGGACCCTGCTTATTATCTAGACCAAGTGCTATCTTGGAGATACCGCTACATCTGCCACATATTTATCATAAGGCCACCTGAAGGAAAAATCACCTTATACTTTTTTTAATTAACCTTTACAAATTTCCATACACGCACTGGCACAATGAAAAGGAGCAGCCAAACTTTAAGATTACCTTTCAGAAGTAAGGGCATGAAGGGGATTTTCGGAGATTTCATTTTCTTGAATGCATCTCTGTAAGCTTTGTGATTCAGAGAAGGGTCCTACAAAGCCATTTGGGTAATAGAGAGAAAAATCAATAGGCTATAAAAACAGCAATTCTAAATCCATTACAGGCTTATGATCTGAACATGATTTAGATAGAAAAGGTTTCTTTGGGAAACGAGGTAGATAAAGGTTTCCTAAGCTAGGTGACTTACTAAACTGAACAGGAAACATAAACAGTGAAAGGAACAAAAGCAATTATGTTCCTCTAGATGAAGCAGTGCTAAAATGGAAGTAAGCTGCAGAACAGATTCACTGGGGCTGCTCCGTAATTTCCCCACAAATTTCAATTAGCAAAATCTTCTCAGCTTACTATCTAGTAAAAAATGTATCCCAGAATAATAACGATGAATTTCTTCTTAAAAATACCAAAACAAACCACCGAAGAACAACAAAAAAATCCCAACAAAAACTGCTCTCAGATCAATGCAGCGTATTGGAGATTTTCAGAGAAAATAAGAGAGTATGTTTCAGTAATTCAAAAAGTCATCTCAGCTTCCCATATAAACAAACGTTTTTGTATACCAGCTCACACACAATCTTGAAAACACATTAATTTATGAAGGACTCTAAGCACAGAAGCACGACAACCGTTAAAGGCTGGATCTGATGTTCCGCATGCCAGGCAGTGATCTCACCATGCACCCACTTCCATGACAGCCAGAGGAAACACTTGTTTGTTCAGCTTTGATAATGGTAACAAAGACCCTCAGCCTCAGATTTTGATTACTTTTTTTTTTTTTTTTAAATTGCAGCTGTCCTCCTTTTCTCCTGATCTGCAGCACATTGCTTTGGATAAAGGCTGATTAACCACCAGAGCAAAAGAACAGCTTCCAAATTGATGCTGGGGAACTGACACTACCATTTGCCTCCCTCTGCCCTTCCTCCATCCATCAGGAATACAACCCTTTTCCTTCTCGTTTTTGCAGACCACCTCTGAGCTCTGGAGGGCTACGTGGCCTTCAGCAAATCATGGATCTGACACGACAGGTTCCAGCTCCAGACAATGACAGGCAGCCTCCAAATTAATAGGGAAGAAGGAAGGCAGGTAAAGACAAGCAGTGCCATTCTGCTGTCAACACTGTACTTACCGTCAGACTTTCAAGCTCAGTGAAAAGTTTCTTGAACTTCCCAGGAATTTTCTGAAGCGGGGAAAACAGAGGAAAAAAAGGTGAAGTTGATATAAAAAAAAAAAAACAACAAACCACAACGAAACATAGGCAGGAAAATGCTGAGGTGTTTTTTCCCATGAGACTTCCACGTGTGAAGCACCTGTTGTAAGTACCAACAGGCCACTTTCTCAGACAGTTAACCTCCGCTCCTCAGCTCCAAGAGCCCTAATTACAGACCATGTTCGGTGTGATGCCAGTGAGGCACCAGGCCCTGCAGCCTCACCTCGGGGACCTGCATCTTTCGTCTATGGAAACTGCTTGTTAGTTGCTGTTTTTATTTTCTTTCCCTAGCTTCCCTAAGCATTTACCTTAATATCCATATCAAGTTAGAAGCAGCAACACAGCCTGAGAATTCAGATACTGTGGTCATACCCAGGTTAGATCATGTGTTGTAATCAATCTTCCTCTAAAATGTGGGTTCTAGAAATCAACAGGCGTAACACTCAGTGCTGTTTGATACACCGCCCACAGGGCTGACCAGTGTTACTACTGACACATGCTGGTGCCAGAGGAAGAGAACTTTCCTTAAAAAGCAATTATTCTATCTCTGGTATCTCATCCTGATCCCACTCGGAGGTACACAGAACACCTTCCAAGGGAGCCCAGGCACAAACTACCTTCTTGCCCCGTATGATAACACCTGCTCTGCTCCAAAAGCATCCACTTCCTTTTATCTCTAAGATGCTTTAGTGGATTCACCTCATTATACTCAAAACAATCGTTCTTCAGTTTGAGTTTTGCTGCTGGTATTTCAGACTTGAAGAATGGTGTGTGGACCTTAAAATCTGTCATTTTTTCCAACCATACTAGTTAGTCTAGTAAAAGATATCCCCTCTTAGTACAAATCCTGTCTTGCCTTTGTCCTTAGCCACTGACAGCCACAATGACACTACCGAGAGAAAAGAGATTTAGAACAATTAAGATTAAGTGGATGTGCTGTATGATTAAACTGTTTAAGTAACTGAACATGGAATTGCAATTGCAAATTTTTAATGTCTTCAATCAGGGAAAGTTAGGCTCATTAAAACACTGCATACTGTAGAAAAAAAGTAGAAGAATATGCTTGGGAGCATACTACCTATTCAAGAATTCAAGTGCAGAGCCAATATAATTTAGTGTCTAAACGGTTCTTTAAATTTAGGTGGCTTCATTTACATGTGTAATTAATTATAACTCATTTATAAACATTGCTCTACTTTCTAGAAGTCACATTACTAATGCAAATAACCTTCTGCTTTTGAAATTTCCAGTGCAGTAAAGTTTTACAAATAAAAAAAAAAAGCATGTGACTTCATAAATACTTTACGTACAGAACCATGACATATTTACAATGATACATATGCAGATGCATTCCTTGTTCCGACAAGCAATATATTCTGCTCTTCCTGAGAGAAGTCCACCAGCAGTGCATGGTCTCCAGAGGTCTCATCACACAGCTGAGTTGTGTGCTTCTGCGTGGGAGATTTACACCATTGCCACTGGGTGCCTTTGATACAATACTTAGTCCCTTCCACTCTGCTACCAAAGCCCAGAGAAATGGGATGAAAGCAACCCGTAAGAGCAGGCAAGGGCAAATGTTCCCTAGTGGGTATTTTAAAAGCAGGAAAGACAAAGAGTTTCTGTATCGTTGTCCTCAGGTACGTATTCTTTAAAATTTTGGCTTTACCTGTTATTTAAAGCTCCTCCCTGCCTATCCAAGTCCGATAAACTCCCTGCAGAAGCAGTCACTGCCCTTGTTTCTCTGTGAACAGAAGCCACTGACATAGGCAGTGATGTTTCCATATGCATGACTTCATCTAAAGGGGAAGACTTTGCTCTGAACAGTGTTAGATAGGTTTTTAGGTCTCTGATGGCCTTTTGTTTCAACCACCGATGCTCAAGAGTATCTCCAAGGCAGGAGAACACAGCAGTTCTCTGTCATTTTGTATTACAGATTCACACTTGGTGAGTACTGCCCGTGTGTGGTGTTGGAGGCATGGGGGAGGCATGAAGCTTCACCCCATTACACTAAATTACTCCTTGCCCATTTTTTGGTTCGTCAGCAGATATAGTAAGCTTGCAGATACTACCACACAGTAATTTACTTGGATGGAAAAAAAAATTCATGATATAAACACAGTGGGACCCTCCTCGAAACATCCCACTCTGTATAGCAACCCGTAGCTTCTTTAGCAGACAATCTGTGTTCTCCAGTATTCACGGCCCATTTCCTACCTTTGTTGTACAAGATAAGTAGGTGCAAAAGAGCTGATAAAGGAGAATTAAAGAGGCTTTATTTCTACTTTGTATTTTTTAAAATGAAATTATTCCACAATAAGGTATTGCTTGTTTGGAGCCAACTTTGTAAGACTTTCTGTTCTGACATCTGCTTAAAATGTTAGGATAATTTACCTGACTTTTTTTTTTTCCTTTCCAGAGGGTAAGATCTCCTTGCTTTGTTCTTATTTAAAAGCTCTGGAAGGACACATTTAGTTTTATTTGAATAGCTGTGTATCTAAGGTTTCAGACCACAGAGAAGTTTCTCTACCGACACTCGCTCCATCTTTGATTTCAGCATGAAAAAAACAATAATTAGAAAGAAAAGGCAATTCACTAGTATAGAACCTTTGTGACAAATGGTTTTGACAGAGCCTAAAAGATACAAAGATGTGTCTTACCTCCCAGGTCTGAGACAGCCGGCTGACAGATGCAGTGTTCAGACCCATAACAATAGCAAAGAATGAATTCAGATTTCTTTGGGCTTTACAGCTGTGGAATAAAAATATGAATGCTGTATTCTGATTTTTTGTACTCAGAATCAGAGATAAATGGAATGCACAGGTATCCTAGGTTACTGAGTCCCATTTCAACCCTCAGCACTAACATACAATCATCTTCCACATAATGAACTCATTAAATGTCCTCTCATGACCACCTGCAGACTAGGTGATGGAGTCTTTAAGAAGTTTTTTAGCAAACATTCCACTGTCTCATCAGCCCTGTTGTTGGCAGGTTATTTTTCTCCTTTGCTGTCAGAACCAATTTTCCCTTTTCAGTGTTCAAGTTACTCTCAGCTGTCCTTTACCATACAGAATAACTCCTTGACCTCTTTTCTGTTGTATTATAAACATTTCCATTCCCTTTTTAATCTTTTCTGTAAATTGTACATCATCGGTTCCTTCAGTTTCTCTTTGCGGTCATGGTCTGCAATCTACTTTTCCATATTGTTATTATCCTTCATTGAATTCTTTGTAATTTATTTTAACTTTTTTCTCATGCGTTTCCTTCTTACCAAGGAGATGTAGTGAGACAGTGGGGAGAGAAGGAGAAACATAATTACTGTTCTGGCTCTAATTTCTTACACCTTTCTCCTATGCAAGTATAAAACAAATATCAAATTATTTATTTGGAACAGCATCACACTTTGTCCTTGCCTTTAATTTGTCATCTATTATCACCCAATGACCTCTGTCACAGTACCGTTCTTTACAATCATGCATTTATTTCTTCAGCTTAGTATTAGCATTCCCTAGCTGAATTACTTTGCATCTATCTAAATTAAATCTTATCCTACTGTTGTTTGCACATGCCACTAGACTCCTTAGATCATTCTTTTTCTTTTCTATCCTCCAATGCATTTGCAATCCCTCATCATTTTGATTGTCTGAAAATCTGATTAATGTTCAATTTACATATCCCTATAAATTAGTTGCAGTTAGCACTGGTTCCAATACAGGTCCCTGTGGAATTTGCTTGATGCCTCTCATCTTTGACATTTTACTATATACGATCAGACCCTGCTTATTTCTAGTCCATTAGGAAATTTGAAATCCTGAAATATCGAGTCCTTTTCAAACTAAAAGATTCCCCTTTCTCTTGCAGATTCTTGAAGACCACTGTAAACATGTGTGCATGTGTGTGAGAGTAAGAATCCTTTTTTAAGATGATTTTAAGTACGAATGAATCCACTGTCTTCACAGGGATTTGTCATCAGGGTAAAGTACGTGCCAAAGCCTTAGACTGGAAACACGCCAACACTTGTTACAAGTTTTATAAAGCTTGCACTCATCGCTGTGTATTATCTTGAGACGGTGTATTTCTCACTTCACTTCAGCTGTCCTAACTTTGTTGCTTAGACTCTTTTTATCATTAAAGTCAGGCGGCTCCCAAAGGTAATTCATTCCAAAACAAGAAAGGTGTCCAACACAGCCTGAATAAACTATTGGATGGGCCCATTTCTCACAAAGAACTGTAGAGAGAAGGTATATCTTTTACAGTCANNGCTGCTGTTGTAATCTATTTATTCTAACCCTACGTTGACCTGTTCCTGTAACTCCTCAGACAACATGCTAATTCGTTTTCTTTACTGAATCGCTTGTTTTCTATTTTAGAGTATCTTATCAACAGAAGTGTAGATATCTGTGTTTCAAAAACCCTGTCTCTTATGTATTGACACACTTGAGTAAAAGCCTTCTGTCTTCTTCAGGTGTTCCTCAACAGTGAAGCACACAGACGCCGAACAGGAGATCTTAGTCCTGGTGCTTTCCTGACACGCTGAAAGTAACAGGGAGCAGCCGGAGCTGCTCACAGCTCCCTCCTGCTCTGCCTTCGTCATAAACAAAATCGCAGGGCTGCTTGGCTTGTGCCTCGTGGTGAGAGTCCTGTGCTTAGCACACCATCCTTTCACCCTAATTGTTCCTCTTTCATCAACCCTTCCAGAATTGATGAGATATAATATCTTCTTGCAGAAAGCTGCTTTTCTGATTAAAAAATGATCCCAAGCAAACTACACACTCACTTATTTGTGTAACCGTTACATCACCATCTACACGCTACGATGATGGGTGCCTCTGTAATGCACTGGGAGAGCTTGTCTACTGTTTACTGACAACTGTATCTAGTCTCCAAAACTTTGGCTTTTCACTTAACAGAGATGGAATTGATTCAAATAGGGCAACATTTTAGTCTGGTGACAAATATATTCCTATTCATGTGGGACAGACATGAAACTTTTCTTGGAATGCAAATTAATGCTACTGTGGTGCAAACAAGGCACACAGAACCAAGTGTTTTTGACGTAATTGGACCAAACTTTGCCATTGATAAGGCAGAAAATGAACGTATTACTGGATACCATAAAACTTGCAAACTAAATCAAATCACATTTATAAGTTACACTAGATTAGATTAGAAGAATTCATTTCACCAAAGGCACTGCTTCAGCAGAGAACAGTCCTTTCTACGTAAGCGCCTTGCAAATTAAATCAACCCAGTCGATGAAGGAACAAATTATACATTTTCCACGAACATGCATATTCAAATATTGCAGAAGGCCAACAAGTGGAGAGAGAGGCAAGGAGAATGGCTGCACATATTTAAATTGCTCCATTCCCTTGGTTACTGAAATAAGAGTGATTAAGGAGAAAAGAAATCTCTGTGTATAGTATATATTTGTATCAGGTTCCAAAGCACAGCATAAATGCCAGCACTATTTAGTAATGGTGCAAGAATAGACCATCAAATCTAATTAGTGAAGAACACCCCCCCTCCAATAAATAAAAGATCACTCCAGAGAGGATTACAGGGGGCAACAGCTTACTGCAGCCAGTTTCCCCTCTAGAGGTAGGACTTTCAAGATTATAACAGAGTTTTTTTTGTTTCTGTGTAGTCTTTGGTGAGTAACTGTGTTGCTGCTCAAATAGTTTTGTAATACGGTCCTCGGGTTCTCTCTGCTAAGAAAGGAGATATCTCTGCACCATCAGGGATTTTGCAGTTGATGCTGCAGATTCAGTGGCTAAGCTGCCAGGGAAGATTTGAGCAACATATACTCCACCACATCTAGTTTTGGCTCAGGGTTTGCTGTTGGTATTTATGGACTATTTTATCTAGGTATGCTTACTACACTATTAAAACACAGGATGACAAATCAGTTTTCTTTCTTTGCTTTTGCACCTATTTCTCTGCTCCCCAAATAAAGCATGCAAATTCAAAGATTTTTGTTGAAACTTCAGTAACTTACTGGGCAGCAATCTTGATGAACTTTTTGACTAGCTGTACACGTTTGCAGAGCTGGCTGCAGAGGAGTATCTCAGTGGCAACCCAAAGCTGGACCTCGTTGCATCTTTGAAGTAGAAGACTGAGATTCTCAGTGTTTTCAGCACTACCCTGTCTGCTGAACGTGAAGTATATCAGCTCTTGCTGGAAGACATTGACAACATTATTAAGAACATAAAAACAACTGAAATGTAAATGAAGTATAAATTATTTAGAAGTACATTTTTGAAACACGATTTGGTTACAGATTTTTTTTTTTCATTATCCATGAACCGGTTACGAATGATTCAGGGTCTACGTCTGGCATAGCAAAGTCTGGAGGACTATTAAGGTAGACAGGTGGACTGGAAGTCCTGCAAGATGTGCTTTTCTTGTGAGTTTTCCTGCAGTTCCACTTCTGCCTACAGCCAGATACAGCACATCAGTAATTTGTGCCTTTCTGTATTTCATCACTTCTATTGCAGTATGAAAAAGCAAGTATATCAGACCATTGCAGAATCTGAAAAATTTCCATTCAAACTTCTTCCTAAAAATAGCCAAGTTTTCAGGAACAAAGGTGTGGATATTGATTTCTGTGGGGAAAAAAATCCCAAACCCAAACTTGACCATCTCTAGATTTAAAGTGTCTAACCTGAATAAAAGAACCTGAAATGAAAGATCAAGAAAAGATCTGATGAGAAGCAACGGAATTTCCCATTCATTTTCTCAGAAAGCCACCATGCTTTTCAGTGAATGATATTTTCAAGTGACATTTTGTAGTGTTAACTGTGTATTTAACTCAGCAGCTCACTCCAGAATCTATCAAAGTCATTGAGACAACTCAATGGGCACTGAAGTGGGCCATCCCATTTTATAAAGTCTGCCCAGTATTTTTTATCTCACTGAAGCCTAACAAGAACAGTAATGTGACCATCTAAATTGCTGAAATTGTGAATTCTTTTGTGGTTAAAGTGATATCAAGGACACCTATTTGTGGAGTCCTATATTTACTGGAACCTTATCGAGTAAAAGGACACTTTGCATATATAACATATTCACACAGACAGTTTTTAGAGGATAATCGTGCTCTTTTAACTCTCTTGAGGCAAATCTCAGTAAAGCCCACCAGGTATACACAGAACATATGGGCTGCCCCAGCACAGGGAAGTTACAAACCTTTGACAAATTTTTTTCAGTATCAAGGATTGCAACACATTTCCTGGACCTGAATCAATGCCACCACTCCTGAGAGCTGCCAAATCATCCTGTCATGATGGTGAACTGAGCACCAAGGAATACTGATGGTCCAAAATGCTGGTGCAACGTCAGAATATCATAATGGCACAACGCTGCATGAACGTAATATACCTGGAAGTGGACACAGTGCTTCTTACCTCATGAATCGCGTTGAAGAGGCTCCAGTCAAAGTTTGTTAGTTCTAAGGCAAGATCCCAGGTGTTGATTCCCAAAATTCTCACAGACCTTTGCTGCAATTCCTCATTTTCAGCAAATGGGTTCTAAATCAATAGCCAAGACCAAAAAAATCCTCAGCAAGTGCCAAAAGTTCTGCAATGAAACAGCTACTGGACCAAAGTACCAAACTGCGCTGAGTAAGTAATCTTCTCTAAGTGCACTCTGAGGGCTTTTTTCCCCACTAATCAAAATCAAGGAGTTATAGCCTATTTAATAAATAGCTTGAAACAGAAAATGGATCAATAGGATCAATGATTTGCTATTGGATTAGGCCTTCTCCCTCTCTTTCTCTTTCTCCAAACCTTGGATATAAAACACTGACCAAGCAGACAGCATAATGAAAATAAAATCCCTGAAACTATCCAAAAAGAAAAGCTGAATTAAGACAGCAGGAAAATTTTGTATTATAAGATAAAGGAATCATTCTGCAAACACAGAATTAGGATAAATACACACAACTTGCCCAACAGTCCACCTTTATAAATAACATAAATCCATCCATTTTATGATTAATCTAGGCCAAATGTAATCACAAACAAACAGTAAAACACAGTGGGTCCTGATTCATAGAAGTTACTTAGCATGTTACTGTGGAGTGCACTGGTACTGCTGGTGTTAAGGGTCACTTGACTTTTCCATTATTAGCTTAGATTTTCAAAGGTTTGCATTTCTCCTGGGTTTTTTTACCTCGTCAGGCTGAAACTTGGCACATGAACCATCTGCCAAGATGAAAGATTATTCTTATCAGTTAAGCTATTACTTTGGTGCTATGTTTCTGACAGTTACAGCAAGTTTTGCCATTTTTATTATGTAACTAATGAAACTAGATTGGCTGTCACCTGTCTGCACTGGAAACCTTCCCTTAATATTCGCATTTTTAGAGGTGGCTAGAACGCCAGAGATAATGGGGATGACAGATTACAATGATAGCGGTGTGTCAGCTCTTCGGGGCACATTGATCTGACAAAATGTAAATAGACGTTTCTCATCCCTAGGATGAATGCACAGATCCTAGCGCTACTGACAACATGTAAAAGTCAGCTGCAACACCGTCCCTGCGCTTTCCTTGAAAACATCCGCATAATTAGCAGAAAACTGTTGAAAGAGTAATTCTTTGAGTGCCTGACCGTTCCTGCCTCATGGAGGTTTTGGCAAATCATGGAGAGAGTTTGCAATCCCAGTTTCTAAGGACAGAGAGAATGAGAGAGACCTGCCGCCCTTGGACCCGCTCTCCCTCCCAGCACCAGTGAGAGGATGGAGCGACAGGCAGACAGAAGGAAGTGAAGAGGACATACCACCAGATATATAAGCTAGTTGCAGACTGACCGTGAGGCTGCCACAACACTGGGGTCACACTGATGCCCACTAATTTTGGTAGAACTCACATGACATCTATTTCTACATGTAGTAATCCCATGGAGTTTGTCCGTCACCTTGTATGATTCTGTACCAGCCACTTTAAGTGTGGCAGAGGCACAAGGGCGTGTGTGTGTTGTGTGTGTGTGTGTGTGTAAGTCACGCGGGCCTTCCATAATCCTCATCCCATCCAGTGCTGTACAAGCACAAGTCAGCTTTTCCAGGCTGATGTAGATTGAAAGATTTAAGCTGTCCAGAAGCTTTGGTCTATTTGAAATTGATGAACAAATTCCATTACCGTTCAGCCAAATAACTGCTGTTAATGCAAGATTATTTTTTTTTTCAGGTATAGAGCAGCTCAGTAAGCTTTACTAAGGAAGTAAAAAATAAATTCTGTATTGAAAAAGCCCTCTGAGAGGAATATTAAGTTCTTGATCGGGAGTCATACAAATCAAAAATGGGAAGTATACAATACAGATCCTTACCAAAGAATCAGTCAGATCTTTTCGGTAGACAAACATCCGACTGGATGACTCGAAAGATTTTGAGATAGCCAAGTCATTTGGTTGTAGTTCCTGTTTTTCTGTAAAAACAGAAAACAAAACACAAAATCTTTAGAAAAAATGGAGTAAAAGCTGTATATAAATATGAGAAAAACATTACAAAGCCACATCAACTTCTCAGAATGTAACTAAGCATCAAATCCAGTCCTTATGGGGACCATCACCTCCACACTATTCAGGCACTATAAAGGCAAGATGTATCTGATGGTGGACTAGAGCACAAAAACTTCCAGCATCTGTGGCCTTCACAAAGGATAGAACAGAAAGAAAACCTTAAATCGTCTAACCTCCTATGCATTATAGAACATTTCATTTCAAGCCAGCGTATCTGCTGTAAATCTGACTTTTGTTAGAGCAAAGTGTCTCGGCCTCCAGAGACTGAGCTGTTGCATGTCGCTGGCAGACGAGAGCAGGGGGGGAGATGTCATCAGTAGCCACAGCCATTAGGCAGGAAAAGAAGTTTAAAGGTTCCCAACACCATGAAATTAACCCCGTGGAGCAGAGCTGGTGAGTCCTTTGTACTATAGTATTTATAGAAATTCCTGTAGACCTAGAGTAATCCATCTAAGAAACATTTGAGTGAAGGAGCAGGACACACCAAACTGGCAGCAAAGAGAAAGGACTTTTTTTTCCCCTCCACTTCAGAGTACTGATTCAGCTCTGGGCAACCTTGGATGCACCAGAGAAAGGTGTGGGGAAAAATAAAGCAAAACCCAGAACACAGCTAAAAAACTTCCCTGGGAAAACTGTCTCGTCCTGTGGGCTCCAAGTAATCTTTGGGAGACCTGACACATGAGATTTGATTACAGTAACTGTCTTAACATAGACCCAAAAGCACTACAAGCGTGTTGACAGCTACCTTGGACTTTTCATTGCTCATGAGGGAAGAGTAGGACCAGGAGGAGCCTGAGAGCCAAACATCATTTCAGACTGTTTTCCCTCTTATCCATACTCACACTGACACCAGATACATTTATGCTGAACTACCAGTATGCTTTTTCAAGGTCATTTTGAATAAAAAGAGCTTGCTTGTTCATTTCGGGAGTACAATAAAAATGCATTCTTCAATGCTCACACTGCTGCCCTCCAAGTGGATGGCAGATGACAGTTCTGAGTCATCCAAATAGCTAAAAAACAAACAAACAGACAAAAGCGTGGCAGGACAGTGTTTGTTGCTTGCAGCACAGGAGTAACTATGCATAAGAACAAAGATACTGAAATTGTGGTATCTCCAAGTAATTCAGGCAACGTGACTAAATAATATTTTAGGGGTTACAACGGTCATGTACAAATGACGGTCCTATTGAACCTGCATTTTATTTATTGTTTCTTATTGAACAGCCAAGTAGCAACCACTTCTGTTCTGTGGCTTTCTTGGGAACCGATGTGGTCTAAAGATAATAGTGTGCTTTGTTATTTATGAATTGTTGGTTTTCTTTACCTAAGCAGGCAGTTAGCACCAGATTTATTGCTATCAGAGCAAACCTTTCCCTGCTCTTGACCGGGAGTGCAAGACCTGAAAAACAACCGCAGCACAGTGATTTGGCAGTGCTGTAAAATGCACTGCAGGCAAGTTTGGGCACACACGAGGGTAAAAAAAGTATGCTTGCGAATGATGTAGGCTGGCTGGCCAGGACACCTATGTGTAATGCTCCTGTGTGGCTGCTCCATGCCCAGGCCCTCGATAGCCAGCGCGGGGCACCATCTCCCTGCCACCCACACTGGTGCCCTGCATGGGGGAGAAAAATGTGACCTTCCACTTCTGAATCAAATAAATAAACAGAACAAGGCAGCATTTGTGTATATTTCATTTAACTAGACTGACAAAGTAGCAACGAGTGCGATATCTCTAAGGGTGCATCCTTTGTCCCAAGGGATCCATGCCAACTAATGTTATCTGAAAATACGGCCAAGATATTCTACACTCTTAGCCCCTTTTTGCAGATCCAGCTTCATATTTCTATGCACCTAGTTAAATTGCCTCCTTTATATTCCCTAAGAGCCAAAAGACATCACAGTGAGCAAAACAATCTGACCAAAGAGCTTGAGACCTGCCAAAGAGAAAAATCAAAACTAAAGAAAACCTTGGGGGTTTGGCTAGTCCCTAGTATCAGCCCATGGTCAGTCTGGTCTTCCTTAAAAAAAAGACAAGACAATAAGCCTTTCTGTTCAATGAGAAACACTAAAATAATAGCCAGAAAATGTCAGTTGTAAGCAACACTGCTTACAAAATATTGCTTAGATTGCGCTCTCTCTCAACTGTGCAAATATATGTCTCCCTCCTTTCTACTGAAGAATATTCATTACCCATACCATAAATGAGGAAACAGCCACACGTATAGTATTTGTTATTCCCTTTTATATTTTTAAAGCAAACCACGCCTCATCGCCTTCCAAATTAATTTAAACGTGAAAGCAGATTTATCTGTGGGGAAAAAAAAAAATCTTGCAGTACTGCTGGAGATTGAGAGTCCTTTGCCCTCCCTTCCCAGCGAGGAGATGCCGTATCCAACAGTACCCAAGAATGAGCTGTTGCCATGGAAACAACTCTCTGAGAGGCAGCTCCTCATTGTTCCCGTGGTCATCCAGCTGTGGGCCCGCACAGGAACAGCTGTATCCTCGCGCCAGAAAATGTCAGCCCTCCCTTACATGATGCACTAAAAGGTAAGTAATCAGATGAAGGGAAGTTATTTACCACCGGAGAACGCGACTGTCACCAGCGCCAACTCCTCCTCCGGGTACTGGATCTTTTCTGCTACAATCTTCAGTATCTCCTGAGCTGAAGAGGATACTTGAGCTTTCACGCTGACATAGGAGTGCTCTGTTATATACACCCGGCAGAAAACTGCACAAAGGAAGACAGACATGCTCAGCAGTAGGCAGAGGCACCTGAACAGAGCAGGGGAGCATCTCTCAGACCCAACCATGGCAATGCCTTGGCTGTCCGCCCGCCGGCTGCGGCTGCAGGAAGGCTGCCTGCTGCAGCCTGACCCACGGGGACATGAAACTAAGCATAAACCTCACCACTTCCCCCCTTCCCACCTCCTCTCCCAGGGAAATGAGAGGGCCAAGCAAATGGAAACAGAGACCCCCACAGCAATACCTATTTAAGACTTCCTACTGTGAGGATTTGTCACGGACAACCTCCTCTACCACCTATCTTCTTTGCAAACAGCTGTAGCCATCTTTTCTCCTTTCCTTTTAGGTTCAGATAAATCACCGTCCTTTCAGTATACTTCACATCCACTGCAGAGATTATTTTGGACCTCTGCGTCCACCTGGAACCGGAGGGCTTCTCAAGAACAGCACTTCATGCTCTTCAACCACTCCTGCCAGCTTATCTGTCTAGACATCTAAACTACTTGCATTGCCAGGGTATTTTAGCACCAGCAGAGGCTGCCCAAACAGCGATGCAATTAGTTCTGACAACTCTTTCCCTGAACCACTTGCAGCACACATAAAAAGGACTGGTTTAGAGAAACTCCACGGGCTCATCACTTCCTCTGAAGCCCATGAGCTGGTTAGGCTCTGGGAGGGAGATTCCCAGCAGTAATGCTGTGGTCAGCTCAGGTACTACTTTGTTTCTGCTACAAAAAGGGATGTATGCTCCGCTCCTGCTGCATGCCAGAATTTTAGGTTTACATCTTTTGCCGAGTTTGCTGTAGCCAGTTCTTTGAAACACAGCTACCATACTTAAAAGGGAAGAAACAGAGCTGCAGATTCTCATAAATATTTCAAAAATTGCAACATCTGCTAATAAGAATCATCACAACTCTTGGTTTCACGCTCACTTCAGTGCTTAATAAAACTTTCCATTTCCTTCTACTCTAGCACTTCTTATTGCAGACAGGCTGCTACCATGTCAGTTTTAGACAAAACTTTTCTTCTCCAGAAATGTTCAATTTTTTAATTATTTTTATTGACAGATGTATGTAGCAAGAGCTCTTTGTTTGTCCTTCACAGCTTCAGGGCACTTTCATTAACTGAGACCACACCAGAAGCGGTTAAGAACTCAAGAATATTTTTTTTTTGCGTTGTAGTAAAAAAAAAAAAAAAAAAATGAGAAGAAGGAGGAACTTAACATTTAACCTTGGGGAAGAAAAGTAATTTGATTTTATAATTTTTTCTTCACCTGTCTCTGCTGACAGACAGTAAATCAGATGCTGATCCTACGGCAGAATCTCTCTTCAGAATGGATATAACTCATGAAAAGATAGAGACATCAAATTGCACACTAAACTACTAGGTAGAAAAATAAATTTAAAAAAATCTGACAGAAATATTTAGCCTCCATATGCAGCGTGCAACACAACTTGCCTACAGTGAAATGTCCCTGTCTTTGTCATTCAGGAAGGGAAGATGAAAGCAATATGTTAATTTAGCTACTGACACATCCTTTGTTTAGCATTGAACTAAACCAACCCACAGGTCAGGTTCTCAAGCACAACCATTATACTGATTCTCCCAAAGCCTTCTCCACAGTGCACCTTTCAAATGTCCCGTCTGCAGTATCTACTGGCATGGACCATGTCCTCTCTTCCAGGAGCCTGTGCTGCTCCTCCGTGAGATGCAGAAGGGAATGCCAGCAGGAGGAAGCAGCCACAGGCTACAGGTCACTCTGGTGATCCTTACATTAGGGGATAAAACGCCTCCAGTCAAGTGGCATAATGTGGCTTGGACAGACCCATCCTCCACAAGCGCCACCAGTCAGCAGCACTCCATCGCACTGACTTAGATGTCCACCCTCAGCATCTGTCTCCTTTCCCCAACCCCACTTTTTCTATTTCATTCCCTCAGTCCCAACATCTTCTGTGGCTCATGCTCTCAAGGAGTGAGATAAAAGCAATCTAACCCAGTCAGGGCTGGCCTTGCTGGGTCCTGCCCTTCCTGTCCCCACAGTCATGCAGCCTGTCACCTCTCTGGTGCCAGCACACTTCCCTCCCCATTCACGCATCCCCTTCCCATGTCCGACTTTTTAAGAAGAAGAGTGAGTGTGGGGGTTCTTATCCAGAAATGACATTTTTAGAAGCAGCCTTATAACATAGACCTCAAATAAATTTATATTTGAAGCACGGAAACAGGATATCTATCAGCAGCATGTTTTACGTGGAAAGACTTGGCACTGAAGGAGCTCAGTTTTTATTCTGTCACAAATGAGCACTAAAAATATCCTGACTTCAAGTAAACTTCCGCACATTTGTTTCCAGTGCGAACCGAAGATACATCGTCTTAGGGCGAGACTTCCAGGTAGGAGGTCCTTCTGCCTGTTCTCTGCTTGTCTATGCGGTATTATCCTCCTCTCTGGCTCCTTCCTTGTAAAGGCATTACAGGAGTGTGACAGCCTCACTGTGTTATTGCATTAGTAGCAAGGAAGGGAAATTGCATTTGAAATGGTTGACATTAAAGCGAAGTGGCACCTTGCACTCCAGGAGACGTTTTCGGGGAGAGAAGGAACAAAGGCAGGTTCCCAGAGTTAGCAAGTCCTGGCCCATTTCGTGTGACAGGCTTATTCATTCACCTTTTGCAACCAAGATCTAGGTCAAGAGACCGAGAGCACGAAACAGCGCAGGAATAATGCCTGGTGGATGGGCTGCCAGCACTCCTGGGAGGCATGCAGCTCTGCTAGAGGGCTGCTAGGGGAACCCAACGGGGGCGAAAAGCCCTTGAGATGTCATGTCACTCTTGAACCCCTGCAGAGTAGGAGGTGGGAAGGTAATCTTACACAGTCCAGTCTTTCATCTTTTGTAGCCCTAAGGTCCTGTTCGGAAGCTGTATGAGTTTAAAAAAATTTACATTATGGGCGACCCTTGAGAAACAATTTCATCGTTTTGGAGGTTTTCCTCCACTCTTTCAGTCATACTTACTTTCTTCTGTTTCATTCATGGTTCCTCTGTGCTGCAGCCAGTTCTCCTTTAGACTGAACTGGTGGAAAAAGGTTTTATTCTATGAGGGAGTGTGGGAGAAAAAAAAAAAAAAAAAAAACAACAAAAAANTGTCCTTTACAAAGCAGTAATTCACACAACACAGCATTCAGCCCATACGTCTGGCCAAAAAGGTTTCTGTATAGGAAATCCACCCCCCCTTTCTTGGATCGGTGAACTGGGAGTTGCCTTACCAAATAATGGCCAAGGTGGGGATTTTGGAGGAAGCAGGACATGCCTAGGCTAAGCAGCCTGCGTGATTCAAGGTTCTCTGTAACCATGTTCAGAGCTCCTATCTTATACGCTTATTCTTATATATGTTTCCTATGTACCAACGGCCTATTTAGCAATTTCATTACAATCTCATGCTCTGCCTTCCACATTTCTGCAGTAACATTTTAAGCTTATTACACACTTCAGCTTCAGACCTGTACATTGGACGAGCACAGCAATTCACCTCTGTGCAGTCTGTATGCCAGCTTTCTCTGGCTGCATCTTCTCCCTCCTGTTAAAGAGACAGATTCATGTTCCTCTCTTTCTTTCTCTGTCCCTGTCACAACAAATTCCCCCTTTGCTCTGCCTATGTGACATCCATAGTCAATGCCTATGCTCAGCCTGGTTTGCCCAGGTTGCTACATCTCTCCAGCCCTGTGGGGTTGGAGAGATGTAGCTCCCTATTGCTCTCGGGCCCCTCCTGAATTCTGACATCTCAGAGCATCTTGTTAAGATGCTAATACTGCCACAGCCACTGCAGGTTAGCTCACACAGCTGATATCCGGGCTGCACCGACAGGAAAAAAAAAATCCTTAAGCAACGTCGCGGGTCTAACCTCACTGATGTATCCTGTCATGTTTTTGGCCACCAGTCACTTTCAATTGAGAAGCCAAGAAAGAAAGTTAAGCAGGCAGAAAGGAAGAAAGTGAGATGATAAGTTATCTAGCAACCAGCAACAACCAGGTCTGCATTACCTTTCGGTGAGGTGAATATTCATCTACAGTGCTGAAACAGAAAGGAAAATCCAAATTATTCTTTCCATCCAAAGATTAGGAAAAGGAAGTTTTAGCTATTAAAAAGTTTGCAGCATCTGAAAGTTTTTAACATTAAACGGTCATCGCAGAATGGCTGTGGAGCTCCTTCAGGGAAAACTAAGGGCATCTGGCTTGGCCAGAAACCTTTTCTGTGACTTGCACAGTTGATGGACTGAAAAGCAATGCTGCCAGCCTGCGAGCTGCCAGAGAACACGAACACAGCTCGGGCCGCTGGAGTAAGCAGTCAGGGTCACCCTCAGGGACACAGCTCTTTCCACTTCCCCAACGGCCAAACCATGGGAAAAAACCTCCATTAGTTGGATAAATGTGCCAAGGAAATATCTTTCACAAATACCATAATTATTAGTAAAATAATAACCCTGAGACAACTATTGCAAAAGAGATTTGCTTCTCAGTACTGCAGACTGAAGAGAGAGAATGAGAATGAAGGTACCACCTGAAGTCACAGACTGCAGCTTCTGAGGGAAATTTTGCCATCCCTTCCAACAAAGTATCACTCTACTTGCAAGTCGTCCCAACCAAAATTGATGGGAGTGACTGCTGAACCACACACGCCACCCAACAACATCAGAGAAGACTGAATAATCTAGCTTTAGTTTAAAAGAGATGATTTGTAAAAATGAATATAGTACTTTTATCACTCATCAATTTACTGAATTACAGCAAGATAACAACAAAAACAAATTACAGTCTAAATAAAAGGAGACTTGATCACAAATGTTATCAATACTTACTGACGACGATGCATCCCAAGTATCTTCTGAAATTCTTTCAGGTCCTTCTCAAGAATGGGATATTCATACACATCATCTAACACATTCCTGTATATTGTCTACAAAATAAGAACAGTATCTGCAAACATCTGCAAACTCAAACACAAATCTAAAGCATCACATCAGTGGTCTAAATCAATTCAGGCACGATCCTACTAAAACAAATTTCATCATTATATTTATGCAAGACCCATAAGGACAGAATGTTCCTGTTCAAATTTCCAGACTGGTCAATACTCAGTTTGCCTTTGGAGAAATGCTTTGTGCATCATCACCAAGTGAGAGGGCAAAATGTTGATATTCATTTGTCTATAAACCAGAAGATTTAAAACAACACTTGCAGCTGTAACATGAAACCTGGGTTAGGTCAGAAGAACACATTCTGAAGCATGAGAACACACCACACCATCATCACTTATCTAAAACGGTAACAAACAGGTTCATTTGATTAAGACTTTTAAAATGGAGAATGTTCTCCTTCCCTTTTCCTCATGTTTGCATGCATTTTAAATTGCGTTGATGTCACTCACAAACAAATAACAACATACTCCTTGTTGTAAATCAATAAATTAAAAAATAAACCCTACTTTGTTTTGGGGGAGGCATTGTCTGAATACCATCAATAAGGAACCTCAGTTAAATGTAAAAGACACTACCTCAAATAAGAGGAAAATAAACTGAATCAGCTCTCATGATTGAAATTGTAGGAAATATTTTCTCCATACTTTTTCAGAATCTGCACATAGATCCTTCTCTTTCCCTTTGAAGAAAATGAGGATCATATGTATGAGCTGAGTCATCAGGTTTGCTTTGGCCCAATTAACACTCTTACATTCATAAATTTCAGCATGAATGATTCTGGCCTAGAATCCTATATATTGTTTTTGCACGTATAACTTCAACCATCATTAACACGACTGCTGTTTAATATTGCAGGGAAGCCTCAAGCAGAGGAATTGTGTGACAGTACACAGTCACACACCTCCATGGCCAGAAAGACAAGCCCTGCATCAAGATAGGTGCAATGCAGTGTAACCTGAGAGCTGGAAAGATGTCCCCTTTCCAGTACTGCGCTACACATCTAGGACCAAACAGCACAAATCCTGAGGTCTCTGCTTCCATATGCAGTGTGTCCTACTCCAAAAACAAAACAAGTAAAAAGATGAAGTTCAAGACTTCCTTCAAATTTAGTTCAATGTTTCACCCCTTTGTCTCAAGTGAATGATTGAAGAGAGTAAAAAGGCCCTTAAGAAGATCTCCAGTTGCAGACAAAGAGCTTCACTAGGAAAAGGTGGAAGATCCTGCAAAGTCTCCTAAAATACTTTCGNGCAATGACATGGCTATTTGCAAATTTACAAGGGAATTATAAAAGCCTTTGGAACTGATTCAGAAAGATCAGAAGATCCTTGCTAATAAGCAAGAACATAATTTTATTTATTGAAAATACATAAACCTGTGCAGCTCTCCATGTGCACCGGACAAACACTGCAGAATAGCATTTCACTCATCAGTCAAAGTAGCATCTCTTACAAGGACCACAAAACTCTCTCTTTGTCCATGATCTTCTGGATACTGACTCTGGACCTTGTTCTGGCAGAGACAGACAGTGTGTCCAAAGAACCTCCACATCTTTGTAGTTTTCTTACTTTCCTAAATTTTCCAATTTTCTAGAGAGCACATATTTCTATAATTTTCATATCTGAAAGTAATGTTTTTGACATTGAATGCATCGACATTACGGATTTTCTGCTCAAGCTGTCTCTAAGGCATTCGAGGAAGAAACATGTAAATCATTTTATAGTACAGGTTTTTCTGTTGGGGCTTTTTAGACACAGTATGGTAATTAAACAGTGCTGAAATGCATCAGAAAGTGTTTCAATACCTTTAAAAATTGTTTTAAATGCTCATCTTCGTGTAACCAGTCTTTGTAAAGAGAAGTCCACTGAGACACCAAATGCAAGACTTTTCGTTTCCTGCAGGACACATCAGAGTCGTCTTCCTTCCCTTGGTGGTTCTTGGCACAATAGGTACAGTAGGTTAAGGAACAAATACTAAGGTCTCACTGAAACTTAAAAATTAAGTGATGGAAAAGACTTTGCAATAATCTCATTTGCTCATGAAAGATTTTCTCACTACATTGCTCAACTTTATATGTTTTATCCCATCTCGAGCTTTAGGAGTTTCATCAACTCTTTGGCATTAAATGCTCAGTAATAGAAATGTCAGTTCATCTCCGGTGCCAACAGGATTTTTTTTTTCCTTTATAGATTAGGGAGGCAAGTCTATAAAAGTAAAATCAATTCAGAAAGAATTATAACATGTTGAGTCATATCATTTCCGTGGAACTGTGAACAAACCTTTGTCCTGTAAGTTGATGCCAACATGAATGTCTGTGGGAAGGAGGACAATGCATCATTAACAACAACAAAAAACCCAGGCAGATGAAGTCAGTTTCTTTTCCCCTGCACAAATTACACTATCTGCAGAAATAACACTATTAAAATAAAAAGGAAGGTGAAAGAATCTATTTCCACCATTGTTCTCTATTCACAAAGCAGACACACAAAATGACAGAAGATCCCCGCTTTGTACATTGTTCCTGTCCTGTCACTATTCTTTGATTAGGTGAAAAGATGATGTTTTCACCACAAAAGCAAAGAAGGAAAAAAGAGGGAAGAAAAAAAAAAAAGAGAAAAGAAAACTCATTCAAACAATACTCCACAGATTGTGGAAGTAACTGGAAATACAAGAAAAAAATTCTTTTACCTCAGAATGAGTTAAGACTTCTAAACTGTACCACATGATAAAAGGAGCAAAAACTGTCTAATACTTATTCTTTGTTTTTTCTCTTCACATATTCTGAAATGTATTACAGAGATACAGGTATTCTAAGAGTTAACATATAGGTCTGGATAGGTTTTAAGCCCATTTTAAATGTTCTTTTGTAAGAGTTATAAAGGTTTATGTATCTTTAAACAAGAAGAGCAGACATAAGATTGAAAGGCTACTATGAGCATCTGTTTCAATACATCTTTCAAGCATTCTTCTAAAGTAAGTATGCATATACACAAATGTGTATGTTTTGGATACAGACTTATTCAGAGGTAGCTTTAGCTTTATACATTCAACTTCAGAGCAGGAATTTTCTGTCTATTGACTCCCAGCTATGCAAATTCTAAATGTTTTAATAGGTGAATGTGTGTATATATATATATTCCTATCTTTCTATTTACAGGCATGTGCCAATTAGGTGAACCTGTAGCCAAATTTGGATTTAATGTTTCAAGTTTGAATCTTTTCCTCTACAACCCATTTGAGTTAAGAAAACAATATAACCTGAACTTTGGGAAACTACAGATTTGAATCGAAATCCAAGTATCATAAAACCTTATGAAAATTGGACTGAAGAGACCCTGAAAGATCAGCTAAACTAGTCCATCCAAGTCCACCCTAACTAGTCCACCCTAAGAGAGGCTCACGTATACCCTATGCTACCGTTGGAATATATTTTCTAGTTTCTGCTTCTTAATATTCTCCAATATCAAAGATTCTACTGTCTCACATTTTCCACTCCAGTGTTTTCTGTTCTTAATGTAAAAAACAAAATATTTCCTAGTATCTAACATGAAACTGTTTTACAGCAATTTAATCTCACTGCCTCTTGTCCCTTTGGCATCGATGTGGGAATAGATTCTTCCCTTCCTCTTTAGGTACCTGAAGACTGTCTCATTTATAGTTTCCCTTTTTTCAGTAAAACAATCCCGATTCTTTCAATCCTTCATTGTAGGTCTTTTTTTCTAGAACTCTGATAATTCCCATTGCTTGCTTCTGAAGTTGCTCCTACTTATTCATGCATTTCATGGGGTGCGACGCCAAAACCCCAGATGCAGTGCACCTTCTAAGCATGCCATAATAAATATTAGACAACTGTTCTCTTTTCTCACCATTTTTACATGCAACATCGCAATAATCACGCAGGGTTGTATTTCAATAATATCAATACGCAAAGAGTAAAATTAATTATCCCAGGCATTCAATTTACTACGTTTGATATAAGGCTGGACAATATATAAACCGAGGGGGAAGTGTGTGACCCCTGTTACTACAGCACATTTATAATAAAAGGATATTGCCTCAGAAGTGCCTGGCACAAGTCATCAGTCGTCATGAAGACTGTGTATGTGAGAAGGAAGTCATCCAGGAGAGTTTCTGCAGAGGAAGACAAAAAAGCCCAAGGTACAATATATTACTGAGAGGAGGAAGAGAGTATCTGCTCTTGTTAGTGTGCATGGCAGGAATAGGAGGACCCCCTCCCCACAAAAAAAAAGGTTCAAAGCATACAGAATACATCAGACTAAGTTTCAAACAGTTAACAATGCATCGCCACTGCAGAGATCAGGTCCTTTATTTTAACAAGCCCATCGTCAGTTCTCAAAGAGCCAACAAGCACAAATATGCACAAAATAAGCCACAGTTCATGAATCAATAAGAGAGTCCTTATCACGAACCCCACCATCCTGGTTGGCTCTGCTGCATGCAAAGCAACCTTCCTACCAGCTAAGTTGCTCTGGAAATTCAGAAGCAAAGCACTTAGTAATGGGAGAGAGAAAACTATGATTACCGTGTATTGTGATTAACACCTATGCACAGTAGTTGAGAACCATTAAATAAATATATTGAAATCTTTAGCTGGTTAGTCTTGTGGGCATCACTGTATGCGCTGAGAAGTTTTCTCTAAGGTTTATTTAATCTGCTTCTGACCTTCCTCCACCTGGTTTCTATCATACAAAAATGGGCTGAAGGTACTTGCTGACAGACCATCTCTACCCACTGCAGTTGTAGCACTTCAGTTTGTCAGGACGAACGCACTGCCAGTTCGGAACTCAGTGTAATTTTCTCATTCCCATGACACACCAGTTTTAGGATTTTTCCAAACCTTTAAACAGCAGGAAGGCTGAAAGGACTGGGTTTGCTCTAGGATGAGAGGGCTCAGGGGTAATCTTGTGGTGGTCTTCAACAACCCAATGGCAGAGTAGGGATAAGACGAACTCCGACTTTTCCTGGAGGTGTGCAGCAAGATGACAAGGGGCAACCATCAGAGTTTGCAACAAGGGAAACTTTGTCTAGATACAAGGGACTTTTTTTCCTTTCTTCCTGTGAGGAGGGTCAACCACTGGGACAGGCTTCCAAGACAGACCATAGAATCTCCAACATCAGCTATATTCAGGGCTTGCCTGGGCAAAGCCCTGAGCATCCTGGTTTTACTGGACCTGCTTTGAGCAGGGGTTGGATCAGATGTCTTCATAGATCACTTCCAATTGAAATTATTCTATAATTCTTAAATAAATTTGCTTCCAATTTTAGTAAATTACTTATATATGATGTGTGATCTAGGAATGTGTTTGTATTTGGTTCACAAATAACAAAATCTTTAGTTTTCTGCAAACAGGAAAGAGAATTATATTGGTCTTTTTAACCCCAAAATAAAAATGTCTGTGTTCATTTTTTTGGTTTTGTTTTTCCTTCCCAAGATGGTAAGATTTTCCTCAAGTTTTGAAGAGTTCCTGTTCACCATATTTCTTTGAATTCCAGCAAATATACTGTGTTTCCTTTAACACAAAAACAGGTTTGCACCACCTGCTTTATCAGATAAGAACAGGAACATGGACAGAGGCTGAAAAATAACAGAAGTAATTCTGGTTATATCGCAGAGCACAAAATACTTTACCAGTATAACTAGTTGTTACTAGTTAGTACCACTTATCCAGTTGTGATTTAAGTGGCAGATTTACAACTGCAACGACTAAGGGCTGAACCATACCTCAAATGAGAAAGGTAAGGCTGAGCCTCGATTTCCTTATCCCGATTTTCTCACTATTTCTTTGTGATCTGTTCCTGCCCAAGCTAGTGCTTGTGTACGAGCGTGCAACTGAGAGCATCCCAGCAGCTTTTCACACCAAGGCTGCAATTTCACAATAATTTAGACCAATTTCAGTTACAGCTGCCTTGGACTTCCTTGTCAGTAAATTATTGACCCCATAGCTGCGGTGCAGGATGGCAATAAGAATTCATCCATATATCGTTCAAAGCCAGATATCACATGGAAGGATAGCTAATGACATCCCACCCTGTGAGCATGAGATTCAAAATACCTCTATTGTCTTCGGGGAAAAAAAAAAATCTAGCTAGATCAATGCATTTAACACAGCTGGTCTAGAAAGAGTCCTGATCTGAAGACGCAGAGCTAAACCCCCTTGCATTCAGAAACAAAACAATTACATTCTTTATATTTCACCAACATTGTTAAAAAGGGTGGAAAGTATTATCTCTGTATAAAAAGAGTATTTTGTCTCAGCAAATGAAAAGACACTGTGAACAGCTTGTTCCCTATCTGAAAGGTCATCTATTCATTCTGTTGCACATCTTTTGGACGATACAACGCAGCTATTAAAGTTGGAGGTTTCACAAATATTTATTGGGAAATTGTTGTTCTTGAAGTCGACAACCACATTTTAGTTCCTAACCAAACCACGTGACTGTGCCTCCTGTGATCCTCATGAAGTCAAAGATACGTTCACAACAGATTATTTCCACAACTCTCTATGCTGTATGGGTGATATCTGAGTTTCAGGAACACACAGCCGTGTGTACTATCTGTGAAGCAAAACAGGAATGTTTATCAATGAACTTCTGCAATTGTTCAAAATAGAGACTTTACCATACTAACTGCTGTTAAAACACCAATTTAGAAGTCTATTTTTTAACACCTGAACATCTGTTTTCCAGAGGTCTACCTTCAATTCTTCCAGCACCCCAAAGTGTTGGAGTGGGAAGAAAGGTTGGTTTGCTAAGATCTGAATTTTTTGCTTAAACTTTTTGCAAGAACTATGCTACAGATAATCTTAATGCAATTCTCTCAAAAAAAAATAATAGTGAAGATTAAAATTGTATGTTTGTTCATATAGTTTACAACTATTTTTAAGCTCTCTGTTCATCTCCCTCTCTCTACATGCTCAGTCACACATCTATGTATTCACAGTCTTTGGCTTCTAACAACCTCATCAAAACAAGGTATATTGTTCAGCCAATTTAGTCATGCATATGCATACATAGCGATTTCTTTTTCTTCTAAATGCAGAGGAAATGCTAAGAAGAAGAAGAAAAGTTCACAAATTGCGATTCCAGTAGCTTGTATGTAGGCTAGATCTCTTCAAATCTTCTCTGAACTTGTTTAGAAATTTAAACCCTAAAGGAACGTTTTGAACTAAAAAAGTCTGGATTCTACGTGTGGTCCATTAATAGCATCACTCATCTGTTAAATTACTTAACAAGTAAGCAATGAAAGTGCTTTTGCTAGATTAAATATCTATTACCAGACATCACCTAAAGACTCTACAGTAATATTCATATTTTAAAATGCCTGCACTAGCCTGTAGGTATTTCCCTGAAGTCCTACTGTTCACTGTAACTATCTTCTGTATTTTCTTCCTAAATGCACTGTAATTTAAAATCATTCCAGAATGGTTTGCCATGCCATAGCAAGGACACAAAACCTGAGGGTGTACTGACTCTTCAAAAATAATTTGTTCAAAACAAACAATTGCACACTGCTCAGATACTTTTGGAAATTAATACATGTCCACAAATAATGATTTGCTGGTCTTAACCTGCAAAGAGAGAGAAAGGCCAAGCACGAGAGAATTTTTTTCAGACCAAATTTTTCATTCCGTGTTGCTAATGGCCACTAAGAGCAGTAAATCTGAATGAGGAAGGGCTCTAAGCGTACAAGTTGGGCTGATAATTATGAACAGAAGTGTTTCTGGCATTTTTCTGTTTAGTCACAGTTGATTTAAGAGTTAAAAAAAACCCAAGGCAATTCCAGTCAAGTCATTAATTATTTACAGTGCACTATACCCCCACTCAGAATGGTGCTGAAATGCATACCTCTGCTTTCAAATTTTACTGTGTCCCAGTTTCTGCATAAATTTGTGACCATCTTCCCCATTATTCCCACAGAAAAAGTTTTTCTAGTATTTGTAGCAAACAGGGAGAACAAAAGGCACAGAAATAGTTGGAAAAGAAAAACTCCCATTGGAAGGGAAGTCTTTGTGCAAAAGCCTGTGATGCTATGCTATTTTTTTTTAATTTCTCCTCTTCATGAATTTTTTATTTAATCATTTTCTTCTAGCCATCAATCTAATTTTTCTTTGTTCCTCACAATTTTCCTTTATTTGGCTAAGCAATTATTACAAACTATGCAGTTAGCTTGCAGCTATGGAATATTTCATTTCAAAGACAATCTCAAGCATCTTAAAGCTTCATTAAGACATGCAACAGAATCAGCACAAGTTCAATGGGCTCCTGTTCTTGAAGCTCTTTAGGGGCAGCCTTAGGCAGCAATCTCACCACACTGAATGTGTGTGAGTATTGTAGGCATAAAATAATAAAAAAGCAGGCACCGTGCTTGTTTGTTATTAAATAATCAATTCGCACCAGCTTCTCCTGAGATGGTTTCTCACGGGCTGCGTCCCCCCCGTGCTTTCCCCAGGTGAAATAAGTCAGCGTAGACACCAACTTCACTGGGAGCAGTTAGTACTGCTCATCCCATCTTTCTGTGATATACAAGTCCTTCTGCAAGATATCCTCAGGGTGGCTGAGGGATGGCAAGAGCAGTATATAGACACGGGATGTTCTGACACACGTGAATTACCCAGGGAACATTTGCTTTCAGCTAATTTTCAGCTATGTCCAACTAAAGGACCCAGCAATATATCCACAAGAGAAGTTGCAACTGTATTGCACGTATAAGGTGATGACAGCCAGCTGGAACAATAGTGTATTTGGTGGGGAAGGGGGATCTTGAGTCCCAGAGACAATAAATGGTCATATAGTTGGATAAACAACACATTGTATATTCCCCTGTCCTTAAAAAAAACAGAGTTCCCTGCTGCTTTTCATGTGTCTGCTTACCTCTCTAACCAGATCAGACCCTTTCTCTCCAAGAGGGCAACTCTTCAAATATTAACTCAATGTGAGGGCATCTTTTTAAATGCCAGGAGGGTAGAATGGGTTTTTCACATGGGTTTACACACCAAATTCAATTTTTCAATGGTTTCTTCTCTCCCTTCTCCACCCTCTTCTCTAGGCAGGGTATCAATTACTAAGCCTTCAGACAGAAATAAATACAGATCTGTAGCCAGAAATCGTTCATGACACACATTTAACAAATCAGGACAGGCAGTACACTTCATGGTGTTGCCATGTCTAACACCTGTAAGCTCTTCCCAAACTTGCACGTTCTCTTAAACTACCACAGTGGCACAAGGCACCAGTGGAGCAGTCTCACATTAATAACTTGTTGCATAGACATGAAGAGAGACTTAATCTAAAGGAAATGCCTTTGTCAAATG
Source organism: Ibidorhyncha struthersii (assembly GCA_013398815.1). NCBI lineage: Eukaryota > Metazoa > Chordata > Aves > Charadriiformes > Charadriidae > Ibidorhyncha > Ibidorhyncha struthersii. Next base: position 320,890 of record VZSZ01002053.1, read on the forward strand.
CAGGAAGAGTTAAATTATTTTTATTAAATTATTTGAGGATAGTTTTTAAAAAGCAAATATTTCTGTTTAGCTATCACCTAGAAATTTGTATATCCACATATTATTTACTAGTATGCATGTGCACCATCCAGTGACCAGACCATCACAGCTAAAACAATACTGTATAAAGATCTACATTACAAACATGTTCAATAGTTCAAACTGTATTCAGAATATACCTACTGCTCTATCGCTAATATTAGACACCTTGTTACATCCTGAATACTTTTTGTTTTGCTGCTTCTCAATAGCTACCAATAACAACAACAAAAATATTGGTGAAAAATAAGCCAAACAAGTCCTCCCACTTTCAGTGACAAACTGTGATTGCCAAGGTGACAAGAACCATTCTCTTTTTGATAACGGGCTTTACAGAGCAACTTTTCACATCCTATTCTACACACCTTACAGAATTTCTACTCTATACACTCATCCTATACTCTCTATAGCATTTCTGCTTCCATATTCTTTCATTTACATTACATGCTTATTTAAATATTAAGAAAAAATAAAGCTATGCAAAACAAGAAGGCCAACAGGATTTAAATATGCAATGCTTAAATCCTTTTTCTTATAATGACATGGTTTATAACAGGTAACTTCCTCTATACAGAGGAATATAAACACATAGACTGTGCATATAGACTCAATATTCCTTTATCCGCAGACTGTCTGTATCATGTACTGTTAGTTGGGGAAGGGTACTAATAGTGAAATCTGTTAAACTGCAAAGAAAAACTCATCTGGGTGGGGTTTTTTTTTTAAAACTTATCACCATTCTAAACCCAAACACCTTCCACTTTGCACTGTACAAATCCATTGTGAATGGCTATGCAAGAATTACAGAAAGATTTAAGGGCTTTTCAGACTTGTATTCCACACTAAATCGGATTAGAAGAAAATATAGATAAAGTACTGGAATGCAAGTCTTCTTCCACTTTATGCAAAGTAGCTCTTCAGCTTTCTCCAAGGATTGCTGGAAGAGGCAAACCTGTAGGAAAACTGGGGAAAAAAATTTTTAAAAAATTGCCTTAATGAACAAGCCACTGGAATTCATGGTTAACTTGTAGGTTAAAACTACTCTTACGGCAATTTTGTACTGTCAGTTTGGTAGCCCTTATTCACGCTACAGAGCAGTTGTGGTTTTCACTATGACAGAATTAAACTGAGTAAAAGGATGAAAACTCAAGTACTGAATTAAAAATATTACTCTCTGAATCTCTGCTTTCCAAGCTGAGGAAATCGTTCAATGTCCTTACTGCTCAATTTATCTTTCAGAAACATACCAAACAGAAGGACATCATAAGATCTTCATCGTGAAGCACGTTAGAACCAGACTATAATGTATTGGTGGGCAGGCTGTAGGAACTCCAGCATGAAATGTGAATGGGAGTTACGCACACATTTTTCAAACATCAATGCAAACTCTGAGTTTTGTGCGGTAATGAGACCTCTTTGAAGTTTCAGGGGGATTTTTTGAGAAAGACAAAGATGGAGAGAGAAATAAATGCATTTTAGAGAACATACAGCAAATTCTAAAACTCTTTACCTGTGCCATTTCCCATTCGTGATAATACAAAGACATTGGGATGACACTGGGATGCCAGCTCCCGACATCCCTTTATGTTAACACACTTACCAGTATTAGCCAGAATTCCGAACTTAAAAATCACCAACAACTTCATAATTTGCTCTCATTTACATGCACTGCATCATCTCTACCTTGCAGGACCAGCCACTTCTCTAATACTCAGTGAGGCTCATATTCCAGAGTATATTTGGGGAAAAAAAAAAAACCAAAACCAACTGAATCCTTCGGGGTTTTTATCTTTCTGTGTATGACCGAATAGCTGGCCTCAATAATGCTAATGCACCTTATGACTTCAAAGCACATACTGAAAATGACTTTTTTCAAGAAAATATTCACTGATGGGGTTAGCAACACCACAACTGCTCGGAAATAGTTAAAACTTGCATTTCTCACAATCATCAAGAAAAGCAGCCCTATGAGATGGGGTTACAGCTGGGCAAACAGATGAGCTCCCTGTGCCTGAGTAAAATGGATGCGGATTACTTACTATTCTATAGGGAATAGACATTTTTTGCTATTTTAAATATTCACTCACTGAGTTCAAATTAAACTAAATGAGGGCTCCAGCAGAGCATTTTCAAGTTTTTCAGCCTCTCGATGCTGAAAGCTCTTAAGCTTGATAAATTCTTGTCACCCCTTTTGCTCCTTTCCGTAAAATGAGAAAAATTATAATCACACCGCAAGGCAGACATTGCTACATGTAGAATTTTTGCATGTTTTGGGTCACATAATACCATGCAATGCTCTGAAACCTTTCAGCAATGCAAATGCATGTCCAGCCAGTTGTAGCTGTAATCAGAAAATTGCTTGTTCTGCAGAAACGGAGAAATGATTTGAGGGCAACTCTTTTCAAAGATAGGAGTTTCTCAATAATCTGTAATTCCACAGCAATTTACTAAAAATATCAGGATGTCTCCGAGTACAAACAGTAAATGCAAACTGCTATCATTACTATCTGATCTAGCAAGATATTGCTCACGTCTGAGAAGCTGCTGAGCATTCTCGGACCTCCCTTGCGTTCAGCAGATGGCAATGGCACTAAGGACCTTGCAGGATTAGCCCTTAATCCAAAATCAAATCCTCTAAAAATGCTGTGCCACCATGGACACAACATGAAGCAAAAAATGAAAATTATGTTGAGAAAGAAAGGTCAATGGAAAAAAGAACATCGATATATAATTTGCTGCTAATTTGTGAAAACAATTATAGTAGTTATGTCATCTAACCACCGAAGCACTGAGAAATCAATGCACAAAGGAATAAAGAGCAAGCCATTTATTTCTGGCATTAGGTTAGAAAAAGAAAATACATAAGGGCAAGATATTTAACCTGTACAACCAGAATTTTATTAGAGCACAAAAATCAGAACGAGGAATAATTTCTAAGGTCATCTCCCAGAGATTTCTGGCAGTATTTTAACATCTGCAGAATGAATCAAACACATTCTGTCTGGTAAGGTCAAAGATCCTCCTAAAGTTGCATTCCAGTTGCTGCTATCACATGTATTGGAGCAGTTTCGTATTTTGTTTGATGGACAAAAAGCCCTGAAACCACAGGCAGAGAGCAAATGTCAAATTTGTCTAGCTTTAATGAGGCACTAATTTTTACACATAGAAATCTGAAGCTCTTTTTTTTCCCCAGGTAGGAGGAAGCCTTGGTGATTAATGTGCAGCTATAATGGTCAGAGTTATTTGAAATTACTGGACAAATCCACTACGCTTTATACGTTTTGAAGTATTAGAAATATTGCCTATATCAGTCACCCTAAGAAATTGCTACTTTTTGTTTAAAAAAGCCCTTGACTACTGCAAATAAAACACTCAAGCTTTCCATGCAGTGAAACTTCACTTGACAGTAAATCAAGGTATTTTAAGGCACATGTGAAGTCCTCACACAAGCCTCACTGCAGAAGGCAGCCACTCCTCGTTCGCATCAGGCATCTCCCAAAGTACTGCAGGAGAAAAATCCATCCTCCCTTTCCATAAGCCAGCCAGGCCAGGATTGCCTGGAGTAGCTGGACGGAAGATAAAAGATTTAATGGTTCCCTTTCATCCTTCCGTCTGGGGTCCAGCTGCCTTATGGAGCAGAGGAGATGGGCGCAGATGGGCACGAAGCCCTCCTCGCACACAGCTGTCCTCCAGCAACAGACAGCAGTGCACACAAAGGGGCTGCATCGCCTGTCCCCTCTGCTACTGCCAGCCTGGTCCTACCAGGTGGGTGCTATGAGGTGCTCATGGCTGCTCAAGACCTTTCCCATGTCCACCAGCTCAGCACACATTGGAGTCTAAAGGGAACTCTAAAATTAGACTAGACATGTGACTTTCTGAAAGCTTATATAAAGGAAGGTATACTTAATCTTCATTCTTTACATCTTTGCTGTCCAATACTCATATAGCATCGAAGAAGAACCAAGTTTCAAGTTCAGCATGTCTTTCTCATCACTGAATTGGGAAATCTACTCCTAGGAAACAGTAACCTTTAGATCTAATATTAGATATAAATATAAAAATTTCATCACATCTTCAAAAGAAGATGGTCAGTTCTTCATTTTTGGGTCTTCAACTTGATACTTTGAAAGAGCCTACTTTTCAGTGACATTTCTGAGAATATGAACCCAAATTTTCTGTTTACAACCTAAAAATAACATATATATATATATATAAAATCTTAATCGGCAGTATTTTCAAATATATAATAAGTTAAGACTATTAGCCCCAAAAGTTTTAATGTCAGTACCTAATGTCAGGCTCCAAAATCCACTGTATTTAGACAATATCCAGTCCAGCAGATTACGATGAGTACAGTATAATGACCAGAATACATTCCATGCTGATACATAATATGGATAAAGGACAGGTCAAACTACATGTGGCAAAGCCACGTCTAAAGCTTTGCAGGTCAGGTGCAATGCCTAGACTCCAGTGTGCAGTGTTATCCCCATCACCTGCTGCTAACTGCTTTCCATACCAACCAGAGGGATAGGTCCCTTAAGGGAACAGAAATGTACGGATCCGCACTGTGTATTTTTAAAAGTGTTTAGCGAGAAGCTTTGATCTATTATTTCCCCCCCTACAAAGCAGCAAGGGGAAATTTCTTTGTGCTTCGGCCCAGGGAAGGAGATATAAGAAGAATCTTGTTTGCCCCTGGGAGCCAAATTATCATAAATATGCTAAGCAGTGCAAGCTCCCCAACATGTGGCACTGGAGCATGTGCAGTAAACATCACAGCATCTCTTCAGGGAAGCCTAGCAGGACAAAGCCTCCACTGGCAAAACGCTCCTGGCTTCTGTAGATCTGGCAGAATTGCCTACAAAGGGAATGACGGCATTTTCACCTGAGCAAGAACCATTGGATTTGGTCCAAATCTATGCAAAAGATGGCAATAACGTGCACTAGACTAACATACAGACCACTGGCTTCTTCCAGCATGTGAAACAGCAGTGCACTGGGTCAAGTGGTGGGACAGTTTTGGTGTATTGGGTCACACAAACTAGGTTATAGGGTCTTGTAGCTGTGGCCCACTGTCATGTAACCTCAAAAGTGGGGACTCCCTTGCCAACATCTTCTGACATATGGAGGCCAAACGGCCCAGCAAAAGTGCTGTATGGCATTGATGAGGCTCTGCTAGGCAGGGGGCAAGGAGGAGGAGAGAATCTTGCAAACCCCACAGAAGACAGGCATTAGCATACTGCAATCTCACTGCTGCGCTGAAGGATGCCACTTCCAGCATTTTGCTCCAGGGTAAACAACAGTTTAAGCTGATAGGCACAGACTGCTCTCATACCTCCGAAATAACTTATGCAATATCTAAACACCTATAACGCAGAGCAGAGACCTCCTTGTACCGGGAGGCAGACAGCGGGAAGGACACATGACACCCATAAAAACCCCTAAAACCAAACAGGGCCATACTTGCATCTTGCATTTCTCACACCTGCCTTCCTCCCTGCTCCCCGGGGCAGCTTCACAGCATAACACCAGAACAACCAGCGTCAGAGCACTCATAAGGCAGCTGCATTTTGCCCCCCCATGTGGTGAATGGGTTCCAAAAAAACCTGATGAGTTTCATGATGGTGGTGTTAAAACACAATGTTACATTAATTGCAGACTTATTTCCATGATATATGTCCTTAAATTATGAACCTGAAATTGTACTTGCTATACTGAGACACCCAGATCTTTCCAATGACAGGTTAACATGTAATTAAAGACAGTTTCTCTCCTTATTGTTACAACTTAATGGAAGACAGCAATAAAAAAAAAAGCCTTGTACGTAGCCTGTGCATGTATTAAGAACATCTAACAACTTCAAACTATCAGGTTTGTCAGTACAACCCTGTACTGACAGCAGAATTGAAGAAATAACAAAGGTTTAAATTGCTTGCACGGTTTAAAGATCATACAGGGGTAAGACACGAGGAACAGACATTTTCTGGAGTTCAGCTGCTTGTGAGTGTTAACATACCTGCACGGGCATAATTCCCTATGGCAGCAGAACTGTGTTCTGGTGCAAGGACCTCTGGCTACTTGCAATACACAGTAGTTCAACATTACACTTTTTCAAAAGAACGCCTTTTGAGAAAGAACGATAATTTTCAAACTATTTTCACACATCGGAGAACTCAGTGTTAGATCCTTGATTCAGCTGTACCGTAATTACTCACTCAGAGATTTTATTTTCAGTTAAATAAATCAGGGATATTAAGCAATTAACTGGATGAAAGCCCAGTGGGGTAATTTTCTAATGGTGTATATTCACTTTTGCCATTATTTCAGATTTTTAGTGCTATTTATTCGTTTAGTCACATAAAATACACCCAGAACACAACTCTCAGATAGATGTAACTTTGGACTGGTACAGCCCAGCTTTCTTCTTTTGTATCTTTCTTTTCCAAGTCTTACAAGATACTGTATCTTTCATGCACAAACTGGAAAGCATCTAATGGAAGAGATGCATTCTGTATCTCATAGAAATTGTTCAGTTTTTACCCCTTCATCAACAGTGCCAGCTGTTCCTTGGACTTCCACAGGGCACAGAGGAATCTCCTTGGCCAAGATGTAAACGATAACCTTTCTGCACGAGCATACATGAACCCAATGCAGTGTTTAGGATGAAGGTAAAAATCGTAAACTGAAGTAACAGACAGATACTGTATTAAACTGGGCCTCTTGGCTCATCTGCTCCATGACCGTGTTTCACCACTACACATAACCACATCTGGCCGTGACTAGTGCTTGCTGCCATCTTTCGTTTCTATAGCTCTTTTTGGCCATAAGTACCAGCACGGTTTTTATAAAACATGCTTTATTTTTACAGAGAAAGGGAGGCAGACATGGGCTCAGTGGTGAGTTGAGAGTACGAACCCAGTGTCCTCACTCCTGTTCTGCTCATCGCTCCACGGTCCCATGCAGACAATACCAGTGCATTTGACCTCTTGCCAGTGAGGCCAAAGCCACCAAGCGGGAGATTCAGATGGTGATCTCACTGCAAATCACCTCCCTATAATATTTCCCAATGTTTTTCAAATTAAATAGTCTAACAACAGCATACTTTCTACTTCCCTTCAGCATTTCTTTTTCTTTCTTGTTCCCTAAAGGACAAAGGCTCTTGCAGCTGATCTGTCCAACTGTCTGCCAGTCTTGCTCTCCCTTACCCCCCATAACTTTTGAATCTGTTGTCAAACTTCAACCAAATTTGAGACAGGGCATCAAATTTTCAAAGATACTATGTTCCTATAAGTAATGAGAGTAAGTGCATCCATAGAAGAAAGAGAGAGCCAAACAATATTGTTCCACTGAAGTAAAGGCTGCCATGTAAGCACAGCTATGTTTGTAGACATAAAATAACTCAGCTAGAAGAGATGAAGTGATAGCGGCTCAAGCTGCTGCTAGGAGGACTGCGGATTTTTGATTAAAAGATACAATCTCAAACACTGGGACTACTAGCATCACTGAGATAGCGTCCTTATTTAAAATTCTGCAAACTGTGTCCATAACCAGTTTCTCTAGCAAGGCTTCCTATTGCTGCTGTTCCCATCCCTCTGCTGCACCAGGTTGCTGGGTCTTCTCGTAGTTGACCCTATAAATTCCCAGGGCAGAGCACTGTCTCTTGCTTTGTGTTTGCAAAGCACCCATCACAGAGACTGTGGCTTCTGAATGCCTGTATATATGTAAGATGATAACTCATTATCTTTCTGCATTTGTTTCTGCAAATAAGGCTTTTTTTTCATTAAACTGCTTTGCTTTTTCAGTTAGTCATTAAGGCCAATTATAAAAACCCATTTTTAATTTTTTTCTTACTAAGAACCGGTATTCTTTCTATATAATCCCTGGCTAATCTACGGAAAATCATCAATTACGTGATGACAGTCTCTTTAAACAGACTGCAATCGCTTGTCCATGGCTGCAGCCCAGTAGACACTTCTGCTTGGCATAACACTCCCTATAGCTTCTTTCAGATTACAAAATAGTGACCATGTATTTATTTTTACTGAAGAGTGCCTGCCAGAAGGCAGCAAGGCTTCGCTTCCTCTTAATGGAAGACTGAGGATTACACACAACTCTTCAGCTATTTAAATACTTCTTATATAAGAACATATATTTAAAAGCAATTTTCCAAATCAGTTTTTAGAAACACATCACAGATTACAGTAAATATACAGGAGCTAGAATCAATTCCATTAGGAGCTGCTGTTTTAAAGACATGGCTGCCCACATCCCAGAAGGACAATGAAGTATAATATGCAAGCTCATTTAATCACTGTATCCAATTACAAGGAGGAATAAATCATCACACACATGCCTATGTCTGAATTTTAAGAAGTAAATAAATCATGAATAGTCAAGCCAAATGTTGTGAATCTCTAGATTCACAGCTTAGCAGGGGAAGTGGTGCATTCACTTGTCATTTGATATAATATGCCCCAAAACTATTAACAACACCTAATTATTTTAAGATAAAAATAAAGACAAAAGCTGCCCTTTTTTTGTTGTTGTTCAGTTTGGAGCTTGATCATATAGAACCGCCATTCTTTGCAGTAGGGAACACAAATCCTGACAAACATTGACCTCAGCTTAGCTTGTATATTGTCTAATGAGAGACTTCCCTGGTCTGTCTGCCCTGATTCATACCCAGGACTCCCCTAAGTCACAGTTCAGAAGAGGAGCTGGCTAATGCCACAAATAACAGCACTTTGGGCAACTGCTCCTGCCCTTTGCTGTAAACTCCCTCATCCCAGACCTACATGACCGTACCCTCAAGGAGGATCTGAATTCTCTCCGTTTGTCACAAAAACCCAATACAGCAGTTTCTTGCAAAGCTGATGGCATTTTCATGTTCTTCAGATGCTTTTAGAAAATTGTTATTAAAGATTTATCGTTCTTTGTAACCAAGAACATAGTTGTAACTTCCCAAATTGCATCTTACTAACCTTGATTCCCTGAACAAATTTCCAGTCCTTTAAACCAAGATGTTAAATCAAATGTCCTATGCATGTCAAAACTCTCACCCAAGTAGGAAGATCAGATGCTCATTAACACCAACAGAATCTATGTGCACACACTGAAGAAGAAAAAAAAACAAAACTGTTCAAAATATTTACATAAGCTCCATAAGCAACCCATAAGACATGCCGAAACTTTTGCCTAGACAGATGGGACATCACACTGGCGATTAACTAAGTTTGCCCCAACCAGCAACACCACACTGGCATAGACCTCAGGAAAATGCTTTCTTGCAGCGCAAGAGAAACATTTGGGAGAGCACTGAAGTCTGGGGAACACATGGGGCAAGCCCAGCTTCAGCTGGCAGAGACCCTCCCTTGCCTACAGGTTTAGACTTAGCTTGCCCAACATGCCCAGGTTCCCCCGACTGACAACCCACATCCCAAAATCTTCATGTGTGGGCTCTGGGGCTTCTGCCCACAGCAAACCTCAGGGGGCCAAGGGGCAGGGGGGTCCCACGGTGGCAATGGCACCCCAGGGTCTCACACTGCCCTGGGGAAGGGCTCCCTGCCCACCCAGCAGACCCGCTGGGCAGAGCATGCAGCCCCAGCACAGACGCCATCTTCAAAGCGTTTGCAAGCTGTGCGTGGCCCAAGAGTCCCACACCACTGCCACAGGGAGAGCAAGATGGGAGCAGACAGTGCACCTTTGCTTCCCAGGCCTTGCTGGGGGCACGCCTCTCCTCTGGGTCAGTGGAGGGGAGAGGACCAGGAGCCCACAGCACGGCCAGGGCTGCTTCCTCGCAGTCAGGCTGGGCTAGAATAGGCCAGAGGTCTACATCTGTTTGCCTGTCCTAAGAACTACTCAGCCATCCCTATGCAGCCTCTTTGTTGGTCCCCATACAGGTGAAGGTGAAGATGAGGAGGCTTTTCACCTGCCTGTGTGTGCGCACGCTGAATTTCTAAATCATCCCCTTGTTGCCTCCCTGCTGCTGCTGCTTGCTAGCACATACCGGGATGGAAATTTTCCAGCCATCCATTACAGAGTTCTCTCTACAGACAGCCACACAGCTGTGTGAGGAGAAGCTGTAGTCACCTTCACAAGCTAAATGTTTGCATTTGCCCATTCTTGGTGGTTTCCATGTTTCGGGGCACGCAAAACATTGCTCACTGCTGCTTTAAGAATTTGAATTAAACCCCCTTGACAACAGGGATCTGACAAAGGCTATTTGTTTGTGGTTGTTTTTCACTGTTGTTTGTTTGCTCGCTGCTTCCAGCTTGTGGCTGTGCATCCCCTATGATGTACTAACAATAACAACAAACAAAATCCCATAGACAAGGCTCCTGTTGGGGTGAGGAATGAAACCCAACAAGGGTTTCATTATTGTATTGATGCCGGGGCTCTGAAATCATGACTGGGAAAGAAAAAAACAGTATCTGGCTTCCTGTTTTGAGCTGCAGTGGTTCCTAGAGAGAGGCCAACCAGCCCTAAATCCTAAGAAATGGGGCTGGGAGAGGGTTAAAGAAAGGCTGCTTGGGGAATCGGTAGAGCCCTGTGGGCAGGAGGAGGAGGAGGAGGGATAATGGCAGGAGGGGGATGCAGGGTGCAGAAAAAAAGGAAAGAAACTGAAAAGCAGGAGAAGGTGAGGTATGAACGCCTCTATCCTCTATCTAGCAGTCCCAGGTCAGACAGCATGAGTTCGCCATGATTACATCCCTGATTCTGGTCATTTATCTCTCCGTCAAAACTCAGGTTCAAGCATAAGAACAAAATTACAATTCATCCCAAATGTTGTCACAAGAAAGCCTAAGTTTTTTTTATTATTAGCTTCCATCAAAATTAGATCCATCAACACTGTCACTTTATTTACATTGATCTATTTTCCCCGTCCTCCCACCCCTGAATTTTTTTGCCCTCAGTGTCCTTGAAAACAAGCCGTCACATTTTTACTTCAGAAAGAGCGTACTGATTTGGTTTCAGAAGGAACTCACAAGCGTTTCTGAACTGAGGCAAAGTCATCTCATGATCTCAGCCTGGCTCAGGAGACAGCGATGGAAGCTGCTGCCATAGCTACAACTCACATTGGTATTTTTCACCTTGTCTAAAAGATGGGACAAGCAATTTACTTTATTGCAGTAACTGATGCTATTCCAAAAAGCTCTTTCTGCCAGAACCAGCTATAGTCAGTGAAAGTAACTGACATCTCACGAGAAACCTTTGGCTGTCAAAAAGTGCTGTAATTCCACTCCTATTTCAATCTGTGAAAGGATCAAAATTGACCTAAAAAAAGCAGGATTGTCTCCAATGCCAACCACATAGACTCTCCTAAAAGGTGCTATATACCCTAGCTGATACCAAACTTGATCAAGCTTTTCCTTCTAAAGAAGCGACAGCAATTTAAAACCTGCATTATGAGTTTACCAATTGCAGTCAATGCACAAAGTTTCTGAATTTATGCCAAGCGCATTCTGCTCCATTATCTCCTTTTTTAGACAGGCCCCTCCACTCTCACAAAAGTATTCCCACTACAACCATCTATTTCTACATCCAAGCTGATCTTCTGACTTGCCCACTAAAATCAAAACCTAGCAAGAGAACACAAACCGCGGCAGAATCCCCTGCCAACCTCATCCAGCACACAGCAAACTTGGCCTTCAGTAGCTGCAGCCACAGCTGCTCTTTCCCCTTTTTTCTGCTTGGCCACGATAGAGGAGGCAACAGCCAGCGTTAGGGCAAGGCAGAGCCGAGCTCTGCTGCGCTTGATAACTTGGAGTGCGTTGGCACCAGTTTGCCAGTGCCACAGACAGGCTTTCTCAAGAAATTGCGTTTATTCAGCTACACAGCAAGCAGAGGCGTTCGGAGCTGTTACGCAGCTCAGGGTTGGCAGCTATTGAGGGAGGTCTTGAGAACCCACAGAAAGCCTCATCAGGCACTATGCATCAGGAAATAGGCAGCAATCTATTCCAATTAATGGTTCACAAAGAGGTCTTGGGTTGTGGCTTTTTGCTCTTAATTTCCCTGGGTGTCCTCTGAGCACAGGGATTTACAGAAAATGGTAAGGTAGGAAAGAAAACAACTGCATCAGCACACTATACAACAAATTATCACCTAACGGTAGTAACAAGCAGCACGACAGGGAGCTTAGTGAAGTAAGGATTATTTTAGTTTGGATATAGCCAAAACCAGCCCCGCTCCTGCTCACAAAAAGACCAAGGCTGCTACTTCCATAATACCGTGAAACCGTTTGAACTCAGGACATGTTAAGAAGGATTGCGGGGGAAGGAGGAATTAACAGCATGAGAGTAAATTTAGTTCACAAGGGGAAAAAAGCGGCTTTGAAGAAGAGATTTCTTTCAGATTCTTAATACACAACCTCAAAGCACAGGTCTTCAGTGAATCCATCCTTCCACCCTGTGGGCGGGGAATGAACATGCTCTTTATATCCCTCAGAAAATGTTAATCTCACAAAAACATCATTGTATTATATAGCAACTTTGAGCACTGGAAACACTGGAATTCAAACTCTGAAGACAGCACGTGAACTGTATTCTCGGTCTCAAAGATGCAGCAAGTATGTCAAGATACAGTTTTTTGTTTTCAGCATTCTTACATAAAAACTCCCCCACCCCATGAAAGAGCCTTTCAAAAAAAATCTTTCAGAGCACCATATCCAAGTTTTATAACATTACAGAGTCAGCGCTTGGGAAGGAATGCTCTGCTCTATTCTGAGAAAAACCTTTTGACTTACCAGCCATCACACTAAGTGCTAAGAGCAACACAGGAGTCATTAACGGACAAACACGCCTACTTATGTCGGCAGGTAGTGACTCTGTGTTATAGAAGAGGAACACAAAAAGAGTACTGAAGACAGTGTCCAGTTTTTCAATGGTCTGCAGGTCAGGGGTTGATAGTAAAAAGCCTTAAGAAGGAAGGAAAGGAGAACAATGCTAAGTGGTGAGAATGAGTGAATACCCAGGAAAGACGAGAGACCCGTGGTGAAGGGCTCCTGCTGAAGGAATAGGACGCGCAGACACTTCATAAGAAGCAGCAAAACTGATATTTCAGTTTTGCATTTCCAGTTCCTACCCTCAGTTAACTGACCTGCCAACCCACACACCGTCTGTTGCTATTCCTCTTATGCTACTCTCTTACAAATCAGGTCTTGCTTTTCCTCTACTAGAAACAGCAGCTTTGAGATAACTGTATATGTTTTATAATTAGTCAGCTTCAATGAGCCACATTGCGGGAAAAAATGAAGACGGGGCCGTATCTGGGGGCTGAAAGGATCTAGAAAGTTGTGTCACCTTCACAGTAGGGGCTGTCCTCTCCCTTCAGACATTTCACATTTGGTGGTTTGATCCCACCACTGCTGCAGAGGAATGGATCTCCAGCAGACAGAAGTCAGTAAGAATTATCACAGTTTAGGCTTATTTCAGACTTTGGCTATGACTTTTTGCTAAGACAATGCTGACTTCCTCTGCCTTTGATGTTCTTACGGCTCACTAGAGCCAGTACAACATTAGTTGCAACAGAAGGGATCTGGCCTGCTTCATCTCCAGACCTGCAGCCATGGAACCGACCCAACCTCCAGTGTAGCATTTAAACCAGACACGGAATCAACCCAAATTCTAAGACGACATCTCCCTTGTTGAGAGATCTCTTTGGCATCACCATGGTGCGGTGACTCAGTTTTCCTTTTTCCCTTTATGGCCCTCGGTCCCAGTCTTCTGACCTGGAAACACTAGTTATTTGTGCTTGATTTGACACTGATCATCCACAATCACGTGATTAGAAAAGGACTCAGACTAAGGCAGAAACTGAGGGACAACCTCTACTACTCTTTTTATCACTAAAATACAAGCATTTTTATAATATAAAACCTTGCGAATATTTTTTATCCCTTTCATACTCACTTCTTGGCTAAACACCACCAATCAGCAATTATCAAAAGCACTATTCCAAAAAAAGTTCTACAGAAATATTTCTCAAATATACAAACATGTCTCTTCATAATCTCAGCTACTTAACCCACCTGTTAATTTAGAGATATATATGACCATATAACCTTTCATAGATTTGAAACACTCCATTGTTTTCATAATTCGTATCACCTAGACCTCCAATGTCACTAGGGTGAAAGTGATTTTACAAACAACTGATTAAAACTCTTTAGGGACACACTGGCTTCCCAGAAACCTTACCAAGTTCCCAGTGTCCAAACAACTTGTTTCCCAGGTACCTCATCAAAATGTTTGTATCACCCAAGTCTATTTTGCAGTACAACAAATTAACATATTCTGCCTTTTGCAACTTGAAAAAAAAAAAAGCCTTTTTCACTGTCAAAAGAATATTATTGATCTTCACCCCCAAAAAAGTTCTCCTGCTAGACCTGCACTTCCCAATTCCTTTCTGCTTTAACCACTACGATCATCAAAAACCCTCATATTATCTACAACGCACATCTTCATAATAAATGGTTTCACACTAGGCTTTCACGACGGCTCCTTATTACTTTCTCCCTTAGCAAAAAGTGACAACTAGCTATAACGAACTGCAGAATTACAGAGAAAAGACTGAGGAATACTGTGATATAATTGACTAATCATATACAGTGGGTAGCTGCTTCTTCTGCAAATTTGACTCAAGCACGTGGGGCCCTACCATCGTCCCAAGCTATTCTTGCACAGGGTACTAAAAAATTTATTTAGGTGCCTGAGGTGCCCAAAGGTGCCCAGGTGGTCCTGGGCACACTGAAACCATGTGTTTGCCTGACGACTACATTGGTTCCTTTCCCTTCTTGAAAGGGTCTACTATGCTGGTGTACTTACACCATGAAAACTATTTGCGGTCACAAACCGAAAAGTTACCATCAGCATCTACGGAGCGAGTCCTGATCACTAAGGATGCTCATCATTCCCCACCCATGCTGCCTCTAGTTTCCCAGTCTTTGGACATAATGGTGAAACAATCCAGGAGCAGCATCCCAGGACTCTGCCTTTCTGAAAGTTTGCCCTAAACAAGATTTAGAGCCCACGTGCAAAAAAACCCACCTTTTTTTTCAGGCTCCAAGACCTCATTTCCAAGAAATAACAGTCTGAGCTCCTGCCAGGAGACAGCATCTTACACATATTCCCCTGGCTGGCATTTCTCATTAGCTTAGGCACCGCAGCGTGTGACATGCTGTTATGTAGTGAATCCCAGACATCCAGACATGGCACTCCTTCTGCAAGCTGATTCAGCTCACTAACGTGACAGAAAATAATCCTACCAAAGGAAAAAAAGAAGTTTCCTACCAAGATACTTAGATCTACTTGGCACAAGGTGAAACCAAGTATATCAGAGGAGAAGGGGCCACATGGCAATGAACAGGAGGACAACTGGAGGACGTCAGATGTTCCCGTTTCAGCAGAAGCCAGTGTCACTGCCAGCAGCCTTGGTCCTAACCTCATGCTATCCCCAGGGCTCCTGCCTCTCTCGTCCCAGCTCCAGGTCCCCCCACGCTGTCTGCAAAGCCATTCAGCAGAAAACTGTTGACTCTCTGCTGCCAGCTGAACTGAGAACTCGCTCAGTTTGAAGGAGCTAGTACCTTATTATAACCTTAGATTCTGATTAATTGCTTCCAAACTGCAATGTGCTGCATGCGATGTACTGGGACAGATCAAAGATCCCCATAAAATAGAACCAGGTCTTTGACAGGGGCCAACAGAGGATACCCAGGGGAAGAAAAAACTAAGAAAAAGACAAATAAAGATTTATCTTTCTCTGACATACCCTCCTAGCTTCCAGTAAGTGACAATGTAGACTTTCCAAATTGGAAGTTGTATTGACATCATTGCACCCATGATTTTGCCAGGATTTTGCCTAATTTGTTTTTAAACCCTTCCAAACTTTGGCTTCCACAAAATCCTCACAACTATGAGTTGCAAAGTTAAGATGTGCATCATTTAAAAAAAAAAAAAATCTCTTTATTAGTTATAAACCAAATAATCTCACTGTGTTACAAAACACTTCCCTCGTTATGAGAAACAATTAATAATCTTTCCATACTCACCTTTCCCACACAATTCATAGTCTTGCAGACTGCACCATATGCCACCTTAACAGAAATTGCTTTTCTATGCTGACCAGACCTAGACTTTTACTCTTAGATGTATTTAATCTGTACTTCTAATTGCCCTTGCTGCCCTTTTCATGGGTTTTTTTTTTAGGTCATTTACAACCTTTCTGAGCTGGGGGAGAAGAAGGAACCATATTACACTTACCATATTACACAGTTATACAATGGTATAACTATGGTTCTTGCTTGTCTTCTTTCCTAATTGTCCCAAATACTGTTTGCCTTTTTGATCCAAGCTGATCAAAAATTTCCAAGAACTACCCACACTATCTCCAAAGACCTATTTTCTGCATGATATTAGCCAATTCAGCACCTCCGCTGAATATGTATAATAAGGTTTTCCTTTTCTCCATGTCTGAAAAGTCATTACTTTGCATTTTTCAAACTTGGATCTCATCTGCAATTTTATCACGCAGTCACACAGATTTTTATTCCTTTCATCTTGCTTCACCCACAGGGCTGGTTTGAGGGGGCACATTCCCAACTTATTTCCCCAGTCCTATACTGCCCCGTTCCTACTACTTTCATGAGGTTATTTCTGAGTTGGATCAGCTTCCTGATCTATCTCACCTTGTAGAGACACCTAAGCAGAGTTTGTCAGTATGATGGCAGAACAACATGTAGCTCAAACAGGCAGCGAGAGGTGGGAATAACAGGTTGTACAAGAACATAAACTTGCACAGCCACCAAAGGTGAAACCATGGCTTCATTTATCATGAGACCCTCAATCATTTAAACTTATCAGCACATTCTGTTACCTTAGTTTTCATCCTGCGCGCAGCAGCACTCAGTCCTCAGTGGCGACTTATCTCCATTTTAAACACTGACAGTTTACTCTTATGTTTCATTTTCTCTCTTTTAAGTCATTATCAATCCTGAAAAGCATCTTCTCCTGTATCAAAAGGACCTTTAAATTTCTTTAAGGATTTTTGGCATGGGACTTTACCAAAAGCATTCTGGAAATACAAATATAAGACATAGGCAGACCAGACCATATATAAGTCCTGGTCCTTCAAATCTTTAAGAGCTCTACCAGATACACAAGACCACACTTCTCTCCGAAAAAAAAAAACATTCCCCTTCCCTCGGCACAGTATTTCTGCATGCATTTCCTCCTTCTACTTTCACTGTATTGCCACTCAATCTCCCAGAAAGTTGTAACTTTATGCTGCAGTTTTGCATCTAATCAAACTCCTGCAAGCCAGTTCAGCTGCTAAAGGCAGCAGTTCTCCTCTCCTGCTGTCCTCACCCGCGCATCTTCCACTCCCTGCCACTCTCTCCCTGAGTCAGGGGCAAACTTTGTGTCACTGACAGATTAAGTGGATCAGGAAACTGATCTGTCTTAAAACTAATGATTCAGCATTTCCTTGGTTAGTATCAACCAGGACCAGCTCCCTACTCGGGTCCACTACAGAATCACACACGTGACAGGCTGTAGAGGCACAGAGGGACCAGTGCAGCAGCAGGAATGACTAGTTGGGAAACACCGAGCTGCTTCTTTTGGCCATGGCGCCAGTTTATGCTGGAATAATGTATTGGTAAAATGACAGTCTTATTGCTTAGACGTTCACCAAATAGAACCATTTCTTTTAATTGGCATCATATTTTCCACCTTCCTCTGCCACTGAAGCTGAGTTATATGATAGATTACACACCACTGTTAGGAGTTCGGCAATTTCATATCCGAGTTCCTTTAGAAGTCTTTGGGGAGTAACATCTGATCCTGGTGATTTGTTACTATTCATTTTATTGATTTATTCTAAACCTGCTTCTGCTGACACTCCAATTTGGGATAGCTTAGACTAATACTGCATGAAGCAATGGTCCTGTGCAAGAACATCCCCAGGTTCTCTCACACTAAACACTGAGATAAACCATTATTTTAGCTTTTCTGCTATTCTTAACACTGATCTTGCTCCATGCATGTTAACACTGCTAAACTCATTCCTTTCCTATAGGCATGGTAGTAATATGCATTTAGCCACTCAGTTCACAAAGTTTTCCCAAGACTTTGGGGAAAATTTTACAAAAGCCCTGAAAATGATGACAGACAGCATGTCATTATAAAGGACTGGCAAGAGGAAGGGCTAGCAGACATTTATTCCCTCCATCCTAAAAGCCAGAAGATAGGATCACAAAGTGTTGGGCAAGTATTTATTGTCCTTGACATCGGTTCACATGCATCAGACAGATACACTCATGTTGATTGGGTGGCATTCAAATTAGTACATTTTTAACACTGTTTACGCATCAGTAACAAAGGACAGTTAGCAAGAGTCCTAACAGCATCCTTTATAGCTAAGAAACAAACAGATTAAAAAAATACCAAAAAGCAATCAGAAAAACAAAAGACAATGCCTAGAAAAGGCAGAGCCATAGCCCTTTTTTGCAAAATCATTTAGCAGCTGACTACAATCAGCTCACGCAAGACAGTATGGTTCTCCTAAAAGGTCACATACAGTTCCTCAGAGAGTGCCATTACCCAACATCAAAGCTGCGTCACTGGTGCAAGTGTGGAAACAGAATGGATTAAACAAAAGTAACACCATCCTTGACGAGGATTAGCCCAGGAGGTATGCCTTGCATCTTCTACCTGGATATTGATGTATTTGAAGCGTCTCTCTCTTAAAACTTCAAACTGCCCTCTATAGCATGCATTCAGCAGACATCCCACAGTGATTCTACTACCTGAGAGATGACTCTGAAAAGTTGTTCATTACAGAAATTTAAAATTTCCATCCATCTCATGGTAGGAAACAAGAACAGTCGTCTTGGGGGCTGGTACATTACAGGTTATAATAAATCAGTGAGATGAAAACTCTCCCTTTGAGATGGAAGGCTGGCAAGACTTGGTTACTGGCAAGCTCTGATTTAAGGTGATGCCGCACAAACTCACATATACTCTCTGATTTAGTTATCACAAAAAAAAACTTCACTCATTAAACTGCTAAGTAGCTAAGCTTAAAGAGTCTCGCAGCTTTCAAGGGCTGCGGGCTTTCAAGACATCCTTGCCTACAGAAGTCACCTGAGGAATAGACTAGCCTAGCTGTGCACCTTGGAATGTCCCCTTTAGTGTCCTCAGTTGCTATAGCAGTGTTCAGCCACATCACGGACACTGGGGCTCTTCTTCAGGTTGGATTAGAGAAGGTGTCCCCACCTATTTTTTGATAGAAGAGGATGCTGCGGCAGAGTGCTTAAGGTTTGTTGCTATAGGTTTAGCAGCAGCTGAAGGCAGCCTTGAGGCCCAGGCTGGACCCCAGTTAAAATTTATTCCGGAGCAGGCTCAAAGCTTCCGTTTACGCTCCCAGCTGCAAGCAGTACCTGCTGACTTGGGCTAGAAAAAGGAGGATGGCTGGGAGCAATACATGGCGCATCATTCTGCCATGTCAGTGTTTATAAAAAGCGGAGCCCCACGACCACGCTAGCCCCAGGAGAGAGCGGATATTTTTTTAATGACCATATAGGGTTGCAGTTATGGCTTGTTATACAAAGGGTGGGAATGAAAACATGCAGAGCATCCATCCTTGGGAAGCAGTGCAAAGGGTCAAACAGGACAACAGCCCCCTGCGCACCAGCCTACGTAAGAACATCTCTTTCTCATGTTCTTTACAGACACAAATAAGCAAACCAGGTTGGGGGCTGCAGGGAAAGCAGGAGGCGAAGGAAGTCATCCTGGAACTGGCAAACCGACAGCAGGAACAGCAGCTGAGTAGAACAACATTGTCCTTTAATGTCTCGCAAAGCTATGCCTGCTAAAACACAAGCCTGCGGGACTCTGAAACTTGACCGTCCTCTGAGATGGGCCACACTGGAACTACAAAAAATACAAAGAACAGCAAATACAACCACACAAACAGCAGAAGGATGCCTTCAGATGCACACACAAAGGTGTGCATACAGTCAATGCCCCATACTTCCTCATGCCAAATGCCACTCAGCCTGCAAAACAGACCGATAAAAATCATTACAGGGGCATCTGCCACATTAGGAAACACAACTCCCAAGGTCTTTTACTTTGACGACTTTCTATATTACCAGATTAATAAAGTTAGAAGAAAACAGCGTATGATGAACAAACTACCCTTGAGGAAACAGAGGGCCACTGGGCAAGGTTTAGCACACTTTGTGACTGGCAAAAAAACTGAAGCCACAGCTACTTTGTTCTGTCCCTGGGATTCAGTTAACCCTTGCTACAGGGCAGAGCTAATTGTTTCTTTCTAAAAGGAGGTAGGATAAGGCAGAAGAGGTGAGGGGAAGCCAATCAGTCTTTAAATACATTACCATCTGCTAACAACCAGGCAAGTAGTGGTTTAGCATTTGTTTTGAGGGCAGCTTACCAGCCCCTCTCTATGACAGTAAGAACAGGCTTATGAACAGCCTCCTGGTGACAGGAAGGAGACCAAAGAGAAAAGAAAGAAAAGGTAGTACAGGTGAGAATGTATACAGCATCTAATGCTTTATGTAAGGAGTGCTTTGTACTCACAAACACTAAAATACAACGCATATTACTGGTGAAAAATCTCATTGTTTTCCAGCAAGATTGTGAGCTTATAAAAAAAGATGAAGCAGACTATATATAAAGACAGGCAGGTAATGTCCCTCAGTCTGCATATGATAAACATTAATGGGGAAACTTATTCTGGATCCAACATTTGACCTTAAAGGGCCAAGGAAGGACCCTCACTACACTGCCTAAGAGCTGGCTCAAGTAAATTACACCCAGAACTAGTCTGAGGGCATCTGTGGAAGGAACACAATCACAGCCTCTCTCTGCACTAAATATTAATGTCTAGGCAGACAAAAGCAGCACTAGGAATACCGTAATAATATCACCAGCAGACACTTTATATGTTTCTTCGGGGCATTCACACATCAGCACTAGGAATATGCCTATTGTCCCACATTAAACTAATGACTTGTTCTGAAAACCCAGTCCTGACGTTCCTCTGGGAATCACAGATGTTATTTATATTTTCAGTCACTTAAAAGGATTAAAGTGTGTTTATTCTCAGTAATCTCATTTGTAGAGAGAGATATATACAGGCAGCAGGAGTATGTGTTTTAACCCTATTGGGAATGATGAAATGCACAGCTCCATTTACAGCAGCTGCCTTCCTCAGCTCTTCAGTATTCGGGACCCCCGAAAGTCTCACCGGCCTGGTCGCTTTCGTTAAAACCACCTATGAATCGCAGGTTGCAGGCACTTCTGATAAACTACCCCAGGAGCTCTTGGTGACAGCAAGCTGTGCGCAGAGCCAAGAGATCCAGCTGAAAATTAAACTGCATGTCAAGTAGCCCGATCAATATAATAATTGCTCTAGGCTGGAACAAATTACAATCTCTGGTTGAAGACACACAAGTAGAGCATCAGCCCATACGCTGTATGGCGGGTTATGAGGAAATCTATAAGCCGTGCTCATGAAACAGAAGATGTGCCAAAGTATATACGTGGTGGCAAACCCCAGTACTTCGCCAGGAGGCTGAAGCGCACTGCGAGAATTGCGATCAATACAGTAATAGCTGCGGGCTACGAGGAACGGCGGTCTCTGCCCGAAGAGGCGCGGGTGCTGCCCAGAGCACCGCAGCCTCCCAGGCAGCACCCAAAGCCGAACATTTTTTAAAAAAAAAAAAAAAAGCCTGAACTTGCCGCCTCAGCGTGCGGCTCCTGAGCGGCTTGGGCTAATCGCTGGCATTCCTGCCCCGAGGCCGGGCGACCCGCTTTGCCGCCTCCCGACAGCCGCAGGCTCACGGCTTCATCCCCACATCGCCCCGGGTTGAACACCGGGCTGGCGGCCGGCAGCTTCTTTCGGGACCGGGACCGGGACCGGGACCGGGACCTCCGCCCCCCTTCCCACCCAGGGCCGGGGACAGGCGTTCCC
>VZSZ01002053.1:343292-414525 GCA_013398815.1 Ibidorhyncha struthersii
CACCCCGCGCTCCCGGAGCCGCGGAAGCCTTACCTCCCGCGCCGCTCGGGGGCCGGGCTGCGTGACCACACCTTCCGCAGCACCAGCGCTGCGCCGGCCTCCTCCCGCGCCCGCTCGCCGCCGCCTCCATCGGCCGCCTACCGGGAACGGAGAGGGGAGGGGGGAGAGGGAGAGAGAGAGCGCCGTCAGTGCCCGCCGCCGGCCCGGGGGCGCTGCCCCGCCGCCCGTGCCCGGGCAGGGCTGGCTGCCGGAGGTCTACATGGAGAACGGGGGGCTCTGCGCACTGCGGGGCGGAGGGGAGGACCGGGCTCCCCTTTGTGAGCGGCTCTCGGCATCGTGTGTTGGGTTTCAGCGTGCGGGAGCGGGGCTGGGTGGGGGGGGGGGATGCGGACACATCACCCGTGTCCCCGAGGTGATGGCTCGTTTAATTTCCAGCCGGTCAAATCAAGCAGCGGACAGGTAACAACAGTCAGAGAGCGGCGAGCGCTCCCGAGCACTCCAATAATACAGAAGCAGAACGCATCTTCTGTAAAGCTTCTCTGCTGTACTTTAACAAAGGCAATTAAAGCCGGTGGGACAGGCGTGCAATGTATGCCTCTGAGCGTCTCTTAAAATACTCCGTGTACAAATCTCCCTCCTTATCAGCAACTTTTAAACTTGGGAAACAAACACCACCACCGAAAGTTAAGCCCAGTGACCCAGCCCACGCGTGAATCTCGGCCAAGCTGCGATTTGGACACCGACTTTCTCCCTCTCGGCTCCCTGAATGAACAATCATCCATTTCTGCACACGCAGCCCGCATCCACAGAGCAGCTAAAGCCAGCTGACGGTGCAGCGCAGCAGATGAGGGTCTGCTGCTGACTGAGCAGGGCGCATTGAAACACGGCGACCGCCGAAGAGCGGCTCGCAGCCCCCTGCGAGATCCTCCTGCCAGATTCAGTCACCGGAGGGGGAGCGACACAAAAGAGGCAGCTGCTTCAACGCAAGTACATCCCATAGTTGCTGTTCCTCTAATTCTGACCTGGTTTAGTTATATCGTTCAGTACGTCAAACACATATGAAGGCAATACAAGGACTACTCGAAGGAGAAACAACAGCATTTGTGCATCCAATGTACAGTATCCAGCAGTGACAAAGACTTCAGGCAGCTAAAAATTGCTGAGGAACAGATCTTGGCAAAAGAAGAGAGAGAAACCCCTTTAAGACCCCCCTTTCTGTTATTTTATTTCTTATTCCAAGACCCAGTGGGTCTGATTGCTGCTCCTGGTTGTCACCATGGTGCAGGCATGCCCAAAGATGCAGACCCTGCCCTGAAGAAGTTTTCTTTATCAGTAAACAACATGTAGAATTGATCTATGAAATTTCTGCAAGGTCAGACATACAGGTACTGAGCCAATTAATGTCAGATATTCATTGTAACACTCTCAGGGGACATTACTGAGCAGCCGCGTTACAGGAATACTGATGCATAATTGTAATCTTCCATTTCACCAGCCGTGGTTTTTTTTGTTGCCTACATATTTGAAAAGCTGCAATGAAAGAAGCAGCAAAAGAGAAAGAGAGGAAGAACAAGAAACAGGCGTAGCATTAAAGCAATTCAGTAATGGGGAGGTTTATCCAAACAAATAAATCTCTCCCATTTCTCTGTCTTTTCTCTGGCATCCTCTAAGACAGCCCCAATCTTCATTTCCCTGTGCTCACTGACATTCCAAACTGCAGCACATATGGGACATATAGGTGATGTATGGTGCTGTAGTTTTACAAACCATCTATTTCCACATATATGGGAATGGATTTTAAGCACACCCATATACATTACACAGACGAGCAGCTGGCAGCAAGTCAACGGGGAGCACTGGGAGGGTGAAAGCTATCTCATACTGAAAGGACATTAACAATGGGCTGTTCTGCAAGACAGTGTTCCCGCTTCAGCGTCTCACCAAAGCAGAAACATTTTCAAAACACCTTTTGGGTAATTCTATGCAAATTAACGGCATAAAGTGCCCCAATGGTGAGATTTTTCATAAGGCTCTTCCTCTTGTCCTTGCCTATTTTATCAATTTCAAGGAAGAGAAAAATTAATCTATTCTATCAGGAAAGCCAAAAATTGTGCAAAACTAAGGCTAATCGGGTTGAATTTGGATTTTCATTACCTATAATAATTATTTCCAAAAAAGGGGGAGGGATAGAGAATTTCTTTATTTTGCTATCTTCTATTAAAAATAATTTCACTTTAAGGGAAGAATTATTATTTCATTAAAATCCCACTTATGCATGACATGTTTTTGTGTTCAGTCAAACCCTTTAATGATACCACAAGCAACAAGGATTTACCTGAACAAAGCAAAACACAAAGACAAGTCCTATGTATTTTCCCATTTTTTACAAGTTCTGACTTCACTGCAGATATTACTCTAAAATGACATCAAGGCATGCTCCATTTATCGGAATCTTGAATGGTCCGTGAAATAATTAATTCTCACTGGAAGAAAACCGGGCCGCTCTCAGTGTGCTCCGTCTAAATCCAGTGGCAGGCGAGGAGGAGGATGCAAGGGGCCCCCAAGTGACAACAGCGTGTACTGAAAAGCAAAGCAGCACCCCAGCTGAGTCCCTAAAAGTCAGTGACTGACTCAAGAGACATTCTCATCATACCATTAATTAACAATGAAGACTCCCAGCGCTTTTTTAGACCCTTACGCAGCCCTTGCTTAAGCAACCTGCGCAGACCATGCAGCAGCACAGCGGCTCAGTGCTACCAAGGCTGAGAGAATTGGGTTTGTTCAGCCTTGAGAAAAGATGGCTTAGGTGAGACCACCTTCAAGGATCTACAGGGTGGCTACAAAGAAGGTGGAGACTCCCTCTTTATAACTAGTCGCATGGAAAAGAGGAGGGGTAATGGGTAGAAGTTACTCCAGGGGAGATTCCAATTGGACACAAGAGGAAATTTTTTCACAGTGAGAACAATGAGCCATTGGAATAATCTCCCCAGGGAAGTGGTGGATTCCCCATCATTGGACACTTTTAAGATTCAGCTGGACAGGGTGCTGGGCCATCTTGTCTAGACTGGGTTTTTGCCATGAAAGGTTGGGCCAGATGATCCTTGAGGTCCCTTCCAACCTGGTATTCTGTGATTCTGTGATACCATCTCTCCCATTTTACGGCCGGGCAGATGAATTGGGACAGAGAGGCTACTGCAGGGTTGTGCTGCAGATCAGCAGCAGAACTGCAGTTCAAACTCTGGTGACACCACACCGGCACCTCGGCTTTGAGCTCCCCAAGCTGCCTATTTAACGTTACTTCCCTCCAGTGCAGAGGGTGGGAAATGACTCCCAGCAGCCTGGGTCAGAATACCTTTGGACTTGTGCTTTCGTGGAGATGGGACAGGAGGGGGTAGACCACCAGAGATGCCAGCGGTTAACAGCTGTCTCACTTTGCATGTGGCCTTCAGCAAGTCTCTTGTGGAGACTCCCTGTCTCAGTTGTCCCTTCAAAAGCACCCTTCGCATCCTGCTTGGATGTTATAATCAATCCCTGGTGCGCATTACCCATCACTACGAAATTTACCGAGTGTGCATGAAGCTCTCTGTGTCAACCATTATATTTCACATTTATTACAGCTTTTAATTAATCATCTCTTGATAGCTAAACACAGCACTATCAAGCTCTACGTTACTTTCCAGCAGGAGTTTCAAGTAACAGCAAGGCCTTTTGGACTTGCTGGATCTTCTGACCAATATTACGGTCAATTTTCCACTCCTCTCATCCATCTTCCTAATACTGAGATAAGCCATTTATCTCCCGGGTAATATATTTTAACGGGAGACAAGTGCTACCTTTATTTTCAGCATGAAAGGAACCCTGGGGTGGTATAAATATTTATATGCTTATAGGAATGAAACAGCTGGAAGTCCTTGCTTAGCAGGCCTTAACTTGTGCAGGTTACGCTCTGCATGAATAGGAATATGACCTTCTGAATTACCACTGGGGCAGAAGAAATCAGAGGTACATAGGGTAGTCTTGAAAACAGCCATGGTGTGCCAGCTTCCTTATGGAAGAATTTAGGTTTCTGGGTTATTTGCAGTTGGCAGGGAAGAATCCAATCTCTGGCCAAAGCAACCAGTAACTTTGGTATCAGTCAGGGATATTTCCATGTCCCTCGAATTCCTGAGTTTGGCCTTTTAATTAATTAAAAGAGGAACTACACCCAGAATGTGCTGCCTCCCTCTTCCTACGAGAAACATCCACTGCTAGAAATAGCATTGAAAAGCTGCTCTACTTTCTAACAGCTTTCTAACCGAAAAAATCAGTGCGCTCTGCAACGCACAGTATATTCAGAAGCCTGCTTCATTGAAAAGAAATTGCATTTTCACATCATTCCTCCATGGGACAGGACACCTGTGCAAAGATTTATTTATCTTACCCCCTACTGAAGTGCCTGTTAGGCTGGAACACCAGTAACTAGCAAAGCAAACTGCACTTCCCAGCAACAGAACTTTCTTTCAGCATCTCTGCACCAGCTTTTTTTTAAAAAGGGACCAGACCCAGAGCTACCCCGCCATACCCCAGATCCAGAGAGACTCCCACCTTGCTGGTTTCAATGGGTAAAGAAGTAACGCAGCAATTAAGAGATAACCCATAAGGCACCTATAAACTTAATTAAGCATGGAAAATCCAGTCCGCAGACAGATTTTCCCGCTGCCAAACAACCGAGCAAAGGCCAAAAGGATCTTCTTTGGGCAACATGCAAGAAACCAAACTTTACACAGGCTATCTGCTTTGAAAATCACATTAAATAACAAAGAAATTGTCTCTAGGAGTTACGGAGAGCAGGAACATTTTGTTTTTGTAGCATAATTTGGTAAAACTGACTCAACGCAATCAGATAATGCTGATCACTTCTGCCTCTATGTCCTTTGATGCTGGTGCCAGGGCATGCCCTTGAGACGTACGGGAAAAGGCATACACGAAGAATTCCCAGGGCTGTTTGTGTTCTGAAGAGGAGACTGTTCCCCCCCGCAATGAATCCATGGAGCTTCCCTGCACACACACAAATACTTCCATGTAAGAGGTGTGAAACACAAGAGTGGAGGCTGGAAGAGGGCTCAGAAGCACAAGTATCAAGAGGCTTCCACTGCAGTGCAGGGAAGGTGCTCAAATAGGTGGCAGAGCACGCCAAAAGCCACAAAATAACAAGATCCTCATTGCAGATGACTGACTCTTTCCCTGGGCAGGTATATTTTGGCTTGGATGTTAAAATCAATCCCTGGTGCATATTACCCATCCCAAAGCAGAATTACAAGAACGTGATTAAGACAGAAAGGTCCAGTCTGAAAACAGAGAAACACTGAGTGGTAGTCTTTAATTTAGTGCCTGTCTCTGCAGTGTGACACAAAGGTCCCCAAACTTGCCTACTGAGAACTAGCTTGGACACAGCAAAAGTTATAGAGTTACAGCTGCTGTAGCTCAGAGCTCCGTCCAGGCTCATTACATCCTACAAGCAGATCCTGGCCGTGACGGCCGAGAGCTACAGCTAGGAAGAAAACCCTGCGCAGCTCAGGCTGAAGCATGCTCAGAGCTTACCGAGCTTTCAAATATTAACCTGCAAAGCTCTAAAAACTCCTTACAGAGCATGTACAAACTGCATTTTTTTGGCCTCTAACTTGGGCCAGACTTGGGTGGATATTTATGAAGATGGGAAAAAAACAAAGACTCTTCCCTAAAGGGATTTCAGTTCCCACTTCAGAAGCAGAACTTTCAGAGAACTACTGCCAGAGGTTTTTTTTAACATAGCAAAACAGTACTTACCCCTAACCTTACTCTTAGCAGGTTCTGAACCATGTTGGCTGCATTTTTCATTAAAAAATTAAATAGGCAGAGGCGGACACCTTTCAGAACAAGCAGATAAGATGCAACAACTCTTAGAAGCAACTGAAAATGAAGTCTTATGATGTGAGGCATTTGCCAATGTTAGTAGTAGACAATGAGATGAGTCCTAGCTATAAAACACAAACATATTTATATTAAAAACATGAAAGAAGGTTAAAAAAAATCTTAAATCATTCTATTAACAGCTTCTCCTGTAAAGAGACATTCTTTCAGACAGCATCTATCAAAGTCTAAAGATGATTGCCTGCTTACACTTCACTATGATTTTCCCTGAAATCAGTTATTGTGGAGACTGCAGAATAAGATTTAAAGTCACCAAAGTACAAATAGATGTACAAAAATGACCTTATTCTTTACAGGCTATTCCTCTTTATTTGACAAGAAAATGGAAATGAACACATCACAATTAAAGTGGAGATGGACGGCAATATCTCTGATCTCTGTGGATAATCCATCTCAGAATATGTTGCTGTTTTTCAGTTTCGAGACAGACCAAAATCTACATTAATAGGCTTGATTCACTTTCAACTACAGCAGAAAAGCATTTCAAAGTCACCAGCACAGCTTGTCCAAGCTGTATAAGGAGGACACTGGTATTTCTTCTGCCGTGGTTACCCTCTCTTTATTCTAGAAAGATAAAACCAAAAAATAGCTACTATTCTACCTCTACTTAGAATATCACAGCCCAAAACATTTTCAGTGGAACTGCCTATTTTGTAGTCAGTTGTATGATCACCACTTTTTCCAAATTTCAAGGGAAAGATTACCTTACAGGACTGCAGGAACATCAACAGCAGCTTTTCATAAGGCAATTCTTAAGAACGAAAAAATTATTACATAAGGCTATGTTTTTTTATTTCACTGTAAAATACAGCTCATGACACATTCATATTACATTTTATTATTTTCCTCATCTCATGAGCTTTTCTCCAGTTCTTCTTTGTACTCTAATATTTTGGTTTCCCTCTGCAGTTGTAAATCTACTTCCATAAACACGCGCTAATTCACAGGATGCTGGGGGAAACAGAAATCCACTAATTACGTTAAAATGCCTTAGCCAGTGATTTTGTTTTGGCTCTCAGCAACTTCTGACCAGTCTATAAAACCATAAACTGCTTTAAATGATTCGACCACCAGCTCCCCCGGCAAAGGGCACCCAGGGATCATACCAAAACTTCATGGTGGTCTCACACTGAGCTATCTGCCTCAGAGATGCACAACAAAGAGCCGACATTTGGCTCAACGCAACCTGCTCTGAATTGATCAACTTTGCAAATGGCGGTAAAATGAGCAGCAGGCACATCACGGAAAAAAAAAATCAAAATGCTTTGTTGCTGAAACCAATTTTGAATATTACATCTGATAATGCACAGAATAAGCCCTTTTAGAAAAAACTGTTGGTGCTGTCATCTGCATACCAAGTATCTGCGGCAAAGGCAACGTTAATAACAAGTTACCCTTGTAGGGGGGTCAAAAGGACAGTGCTGGTAAGACAGAGATGACAGACAACAGGCATCAGGGAAAAGATTAATATCCCTACACAGTCATACATCAAGGAACTCAATTTTTGCCTGTAATCCCAAAACTGCTGAGAGTAGGATTATTTCTGCTTTCCTTATTACTAAGAAGAAAGAAACCGCTCATGGGAATAGGGCACTGCTAAATGCGAGTCCTTATGTGAGCAGACAGGCTGCGGTTAGGTCCTAGGGCAAAAAAAAAGCTCAGTTGCGTGATGTTCCCAAGCAGTGGTCCCACCGCAAGTGAAGTTGGGGTTTCATTGTGCAGGCCACTTGAAAAACACGAAAAAAAATGTGTAGTTGAAAAAAGACAAAAGGAGCAAGAGAAGAGGAGCCTCACATGGCATTTCTTAGCAGGTTAGTAGCAAGAAATGCCCTAAATCAAGACCAAATTGTCCGTACCCCTGACTGGCCCCCAGTTACCTCCAAATATAATTTAAGGTGAGAGCACTTTGATGGATCGGGCTTTGATGAAAAGAAGTGATATGTCCAACACAGGGGAAAGGGCACACTTTCTAAAATAACATGAAAAAAACCATTACTGGTGTTACAACCAGCGAAGTAATGATATTATAACCTTAACACTCCCCAACTCTTTGTCAGATAATGAAAAATGTCTTTTTAAGACAACTGAAGGCTTTGCATTTCAGTTTTCCCTTTCTTGGAGCACACGCTCTTCAGAGCCATTAGTAGATAAGTTTGACAGCCTGACAGAGAGCTACCACCTTGGCAAGGACAACCTAGGAGACCTTCTCTCTGTAACTGTACAAAAGCAGAGGGGAAAAAGAAAGGAGGAGGGAGCGGGGAGAGAGAGACAAAAGATGTGAGGACTCTATGAATATTGTTATCATTCCCTCACAGCCGGCAGGGCAGCACTTACTTCAAAAATACCAGGATATGGAAGAATTGCAGGCCTAGAGCATGTGTATTTGTAGAAAAACCTGTACCACACCAGGGCAAATTAGCATGGCCATAGAACAAAAGGGGCAGGTGCCAACCATCCTTTCCATGGCTTTGCAATTAATGTGGCGGCATGTGGTGCTGGCTGGAAATTTTCCAATGCAACTTTTTGCCCTACTGAAAAAAATGTGGATTCACTACAACTGAAACAGTGCCAGAACACGTCACTTTAAATGAAAACAGCGTGCCAGGCTCCCCCCAAACCTGCACATACTGCCCGCCCCAGGGTGGCAGGGCTTCTGCATCTTCTGCCCCCCAGGAGCTCATCGGGCCTGGAGGTCCAGGTCCCAAGGTAAGTGGCAGGAAAGTTAAATTTGTATTTCTGCCCTAAGACAGTTTTGAAATTGTGTTATTTTCACCAGAATCAAAATGGAAACTCCCCTCCCCCCCCAGAATATAAAGTTTCCTATAGGACAAATATTCAAACACCAGATGCAAGTATCTCCTTTGCACATAGAACAGAGTAGAATAGAATAGAATAGAATAGAATAGAACAGAACAGAACAGAACAGAACAGAACAGAACAGAACAGAACAATGTAGGTGAAGCAACAGTTCAATCTTCTAGCTATGGAAGAGTGTCTTCCAGTGATGTCAGTGGCAGTAATCAAGCCTTAGCTGCAGTGAAAAGCATGAGGGAAATTATATAAAAAATGCAGGACTTATGTCTTGGCCAGGAAGGGGGGAGGACTGTCGAGGATTTGAGGAGGACTGCAGACTTAACCCAGATACCCCATGACTGATAACACATACTACTATTGCCATATGCCTTAGGAAAAGAAAAACAGATGATGATTGACTAGATATACAGAAGTTATACTTGAGAATAATCTTAACATCAGAAGGGTGAAATTCAAGAAATTACTGGGATATGAGGGGCACTAGATAACAACTTCATTAACTTCCAACAGGGCTGGAACTTGGCTTCTACAGCAGCCCCCATACAACTTTCACAGAAGAAGGAAAACCGCAGAACATAGCTCACTAACATTAGTTGACTTAATTTATTAACACAGACTAATATTCACCTTTGTAAGGACGTGTACAAAGGCCTTACAACCCTTATAATGGACACAGTGATAAATCTTCTGATGGAATGGAAGAGAGACGGCGGTAAATATATGACAGTGTCAGCCTTATATTGCTCTAATTACCAGTGTTGGACACATACAACTCCTAAGTCAAACTGACAAGATTGCTGATCCCTTTTTTTGCTTTTCACTCCAATTCATACTTGGTGTAAAGTAAAATATTCTTTCAAAAAACTGACTAATCCACTTACTATCTGCCAGAGAAACCTTTGTCTCTTGCCTTACATCCACACCAACTCTCAATGCTGATAATGCCATTACTCTAATTAAAAAAAAATATATATATACACACACACAATCCACATTATAAGCCACAATTCCAAACTAGGAAGACTAAAACTTGCCTATTAAACTGAGATGCTGCTTATTACGTTTATCACTGCGAGGCATATATGTTTTTGTTGAAGCATTATGCTCACAGAAGGACGCAGCTGATTTTTCATGAGAGAATACTCAGAAAAGGCCAGGAGCTGGTTCTGGCCTTGCAAAATGCTTAAGATAAACTCTAAAACCAAGAATACTCTATAAAGCTTGAGCTTATTCTCAGGAACTCCAGAACCGCACTCTCAAATGCACTGACACGTAACACAGGCTTCTAACAGCAAGTATGAGAAAGCACTAAGTAAGGGAATGAACAAATATCCAAAGCTAATGTTTAAAATAAAACCAATTTATTTAATTTCTAGGCCAACAGTAGATGTCACAAAGTTGAGTTTATATGCTGTGTTTTGGTCATTGTTTTCAACTGAGTTAGATACAATGCAGTGATTTCTTTTGAGAAAAGCATGAATCACTATAAACATAATTTTCTTGGGTCTGGATGTTGGCTTTAACTCCCTTTAAAATAGCCTGAAATGACCAGCCTTTTTACTAATGCTTTCTAATGGTTCTTTTCTTGGTAATTAATTCATGCATCTAAATCATTCAAAAATAGATAAGCCACTAATCCCTTTCAGACTTGATAACGTATCCTAAGTAGACAGCAAGGCATAGAGCATGCAATAAGGCTGCCAAAAAGAAAGGAAAAAGGAGTTAGAAGTAAAAATAAAGCTCACTCTTTCCACGTAACAGCAGGAGATTTGATTCTGCATTTATTATGTAGGATAAAGTGCTCACTGATGTCAATGAATAGTTTACCACAGAAATGAGAAAAATCGGGCTGCTTCTATACAGGATGCTTTTTTCTAACGTTACATGCACAGAAGAAAATTAAAGGCTCCTTTTCTTTTTTTTCTTTGGTACAAGGTTTGCTGTCCACATTTATCAAAAGTAAAAAGGAAAAGAGGTGGGAAAGAGCAAGTTAACAATTAACCAGCTGTTGTCAGCAATAATTCATTCAAAAGTGGCGGATACAGCACACAAGAAATGAAATTTTACCATAAGATGACAACAAGGAAAAGAAGAGTGCATGCCTATGTAAAGAATAATACTGTAAAGTAATAAATTTAATTAAATTTTCATGTATTGAAGAAAACCAAAGGGTCACAAACAATAAAAATTACAGAAAAATATTCAGTGGCAGTCACCACATTATGAAGTAACATTTTATATTTATCCCATTTTATGATTTTAAATAATCACATATTAAGTGACTTTTATGTTGTTCCAGTTGAAATCATGTACCTGCTTCTTAACTAGCTACACGCTCTAAAAATTTATTTCAGTATGAGTGTTGCGAGTTTCCTCTCTCCTTTCTTTAGATAATACAATCGTGCCGAACTTTAGGAGGGAGGTAAGTTAGTTATACCAAGGGCAATCTCAACATTTATTCAAGTTATGGAATGAAAAATGCATCGTTACTATGGCAACTGGTAAATCACATGGTATCTGCAAGGAGATGCAAAGCATCTTGAGTAAACACTCATCTGTGCGCTTGTGTCCTCCTCCGCACAGAATGGTTCCTTTGTGGAGGAACATGCACAATTTCACTCTCCTCTACAAAAAGTTGATAAAAGTAAACCAAAATGGGTGCGTTTTTTTGCATGGCGTGATTTAACTAGTTCTATCATTAGAATAGGAACAAATATTGAAAAAAAAAAAGATTTTTGAATGTTTTGCTAAGATTTGCCTCAATCAAGACCGTGAAACCTTACAAACGACAGAGTGTACCTCTCAAGCTCACTTTGTACCTTGGCATCGCAAGACCATTCACAACAGCACTAGAAAAAAGTCCTCCTGACAGTGTGAAGAGCTGCCAGACGTGCAGCAGCACATCGCGCTGGGGCAGGTGGAGCTGTTACCGCCTCCAGCCATCTGCCCCACCCTTCTGATGGATGTTGCCACCCCCAAAACAAGGACATCTGATCTGCCCTTGAATCAGCGCTGAACTACGCTGCTGCACGTCTTGGCGGGCTCAGATATCAGCAGCAGCTAACATACAACCTCTCCCTGAGAAGGCCCCCCCCTCCTTCTCATTCCTAACGAACACAAGTCTCTCCAGAATAACCCCTCAGACCATACTGCTCTACTGCCAGTCCCATCCATAAAGAGTCAAATATCCATCAGTTGCTGGGCTTTGACTGTACTTCCCTGCTGCCCCTTTTCTAGCTCTTCTTCTCCAGCCACTATCATGCCCACACAAGGCTCCTTCCCCATCCTTTTAATTCACCATGAGGAGCAGCATCAACACCAGATTCCTGAGCAATCTCCCTCAGATGGCTCCCTTTCTCTTCCCTCAAAATATCTCCTCCTTCTTGACCTCCTGAGCAACCTGAAGTGCTCTTATCTATAGGGAGAAATAGAGAGCCACACCAGTGATGCCACTTGCCAGCTTCTGATACCACACTGTATGCAGTGGTTTCTCCAGCCAGCAAGGGCTCCTCTTGGGGATGCAAATGTACACTGATGCATATCTTCTCCTGATTCCATTCTCTCCCTCACACCACATCCCATCACCATCAGATAGCATAGTTTGGACTATGCAGACACTGCCAACACCTATGATGTCACCCAAGAAATACCAAAACTCTCGTGTATCTCCAATCCTGACCTCCCTTCCCCTATTTCTGGCTTCAATTCCTTCCTGAACTTCATAGCTTTAGAAGTTATATAGCTTTATACAGGTTTGTACTCTTTTTCTGTATAAGCTTGAGATCTCGTCTAACCAACTTCTTCCTCCTTACTCGGGAAATTATTTCTATGTAACACGTCTCAGAAAGTAACCCTGTCTCATAAGTCCTTCCAGTAATGACTTCTTAAACCTGTTTACTTTGTCATTGCTGGGCTCTTCCTTCCCACCCGGTTGGTCATTTGCTATTTGACCTGAACTTTGACAGGTAAGCAGATGCCATGGGTGAAGAAGAGGCATGCTCTGGAATTCATCAGCTGTCACACAGCATTTGAGTAAAGGAAAGATAAAATGAGCTGTGTGAACAAATGGCCCGGTCTTAACTCCCTAATAGAACCCTGTGGAGAGGGTTACAATATCCAAGTACTCCAGGGAAATAACTAATGATCCTTTCTTCAGTTCAGTCATGTTTCAAGAAGCAATCGCCTGAGTTACTAAGTGCTTGAGACTGCCTCAGTAATTGCAATGATTTATTTTATGCATCATCATAACTATAGCACTAGGTCAGGAGGACTTGTGCCTTATGGATGCCTTGAATTTTAACACAGATACTGGAGGATTAGGAGACTGTAAGCAGAAACACAGAGACCACAATGATTTGACTTGGCGGGGGGGGATGACACGGGGTGGGGAAGACAAAGACTTTACAATTCTAGGTATTTAAAACATCAGGTTTCTGATAGATTTCTAATAAAAATTAATGCTATTTTTCAGGTGATCCTAAGCAGAAGTCACTTACATTTTCCTCTGCTCCTTTAAAATACAAGCGATCACAATCTGATGTTCCTGAAGATCTCTGTTAGGAATTTTTTGCAGTGTAGTAATGAATGTGCAGTTAACAGTGTTAACTACCCACTCAGTAAAGACAAAAAAAAACCCCTGTTGTCCTCTGTCTTACACCTCTATCTGTTCCAGAGGAAACTCTCCCTGTGCAAAGCGTGTTTCTTCATCTACCCTTAGTTTGTACTGGTGCAGCGGCTGCCTGTTAATAACCAGCAAAGAGGGAGATGAAACCTTAGGCTCATGAGCATTTATTTGCCAGAAGAGGTATAACCTTTACAGAGAGCTACTCACCCGACCTACCCAAATGTGCCAAAGGATATTTTGTGAGGACATGCACCCACGATGCAGGAGGATATGTTTGCACAGATACAAAAAGGTTTGACGAGCAGCTTCGTGAGTATCCCCATCCTCCTAACATTACTTAAACCCCATTCCCCAGTCACCCTTTCTTTTAGCTGTGTGAGGCTTCACTGGCACAGCAGGACATTTTTAGAATAATGATAATTTAAAGTGTTGTCATCACCAGAACTTTCAGGCTATTTGAAGATCTTGAAGACAATTCCCCTCCACCCCCATAAACTTCAAGCTGTTCCCCCATGATAACTGGAGTAAAAGCAGTGCTAACCTTCAGCACTGTTCTTCCAATTACTGTGTTTCAAGGTTAGCAAGGTGGAAAACACTAAACTAACCCAGTTTTCAAGGTCAAAATAAAAACACAGTAATGATAGTCCACAGTAACTTTCATTCATTTGGTATTCAGGACACATACTTTCTGAATATCAAATCACAAAATCATTGCCAATTCATCACATTTTAAGCTTTAGCTTATTAAAAATTAGTCTATGCTAAAAATAAAATGCAGGTTTTTATCTGATGTGATTAAGATGTTTCTGTACAGCATGATCTAAGCTTCTAATTATCTGTATCTCTATATTATCTCAATTGTTATTTCAATATAAGCAAATTCATAACAATGCATTTTAATGGAAAATATTCATATACTAAGAAGTGGTAAAGCAATATGCTAAAAATGAAAATGTTTCTCTGCCTTGTGTGTGCCAGGAAAGCAAGAGCTCACATGACATTTGGCAGTGATTTCCCATGATGAAGCAACTCTTTGGGGCTTTCATTTTCGTAAAAGCCCAAGTCTATTTAGAGCTAGCTCCTAGCTCCTTGCCCTTAACAATGCAGTACAGATAAAGTTCATTAAATATATTGTCTAAGGTAGGAAAGTGAAAAAGTTTTGCTGTAGCAAGCACTTAACGTGTGCGTGGCAAATCAGAAAGGAAAAAAAAAAGTAAAAAGGATTGGAACAAATTATTTGTTATAAAAGCAAAAGTGATACCGGCATAGTGATATTACATGTTGTGCTGCATTAGCAAAATGCCCAAATGAAGAATCACCAGAATGGGAAGTATTATTAGATTTTAATCAGTAGGATTTTTTCCAAGCAGGCTGGGCACCCGACCATTTGACGCAGATCTTTTCCATGCACGAGAGCACTGGAATACCAGAAACTGCAGCATTAATGAATTACAAGGAAAATTGCAAATGCCTACGATTTTATACTTAATTTTCACATTATAATGGTCAAACAACTTTTACAGCTTGTTGATATTTCTGCTGGAATGCTAAACCTTTATTTCTTCTTACAGCAGGTAAGACGTGAATTTCTACCATAATTAAATGAGTAAATTGCTAGTTTTTTACCGTTTCTATTCTTAGGGGATCCTTAATACACATTGAACATCACACAAATTAAAAACTAATAGCATTTTAAATCAACAGTTATATGCATGATTTACTGTATAGCTTTTGTCTAATACAAATATTTACTATTTACATGTCACTGCAATGAAAACAGTGTATGTCAATTGATTAACCAGTAAATATTAGACAGAATTTAAATGCATTGCTACAGCAGCTGAAAAGGAAAACGGTGTAGTGGAATTGTAGCCTTTTTCCTTCCATAGTACAAAACTAAGTTTTGCACCAGGGAAGAGATAGTCATATCTGTATGTATACACATGTGTGTCTGCATGACAGCTGAGGGTGGGAAAGTGAGAACAGATGAATTACAGGGAGCATACGGCCACCCAGTGCAAGAGCGGAGCAATTCTCTTCTACGGATGGCTGTGGATCCCACACAAATTAGCACAGATACCCACAGCTCTGTTGTAAAATTGGAGCATGTTCCTTCAGTTCCTGTGTAGGTTCCTACAAGGGAAGTCTAAAATGAAATAAGAGATGAAGACTTTTAGGGATGTCCTGAAATGAAGGCTATAGCTGCTCCTCCGAAAAAAAAAAAAATAATTAATTAAGACCACCTTTAAGAAAGTACCTGATTTAGAGGTCTCATATTAAAAATCTGTCACCTGAAGCAATCTGTTCAGACTTTAAAAGGGAAGCTGCTTCAACCTATCCATAGCATCCTTCAGCCAGCCAGTGCACCGTAACTACTCAAAGACCACATCAGTGTGGGAGGGCATCCTGAAAGTCTATGTGCATTATGTTCCCAAAAGCAGGAAGCAGCACTTCCATGTACGAATGAGGATCTGTGGCACAGAGACGTTCGCTCATTAGCCCAAGGTATCGGAGGAAGCCTGTGCAGGATGGGGAGCTCCCGAGTCCCCGTCTGACAACCCGACTCCACCGCCCACCTTTCCCTTCAGGGAGGCAGCTATGACAACATGTACCTACAAAGAGTTATCTGCAAGATAACCCAGTGAACAGACAGCCTGCATCTATCACTGGTTTTTGTCAGCAGGCACTGGATGGAGAGCAGGGGAATGGTGACATTCACAACCCTGACATCCCCGAGGCAGGGACACGGAAGTTTGTACAGGTCTCAAATGTGATGCCCGAGATCCAGGTTTTGATCTGAAGAACTGAAAGGGAGATTGAAACTTTACAGAAACTGCTAGATGAAAACCTGATGCAATCTGAAGAGAGAAGGAGTGTCAGAACAGATGGGTCACCAGGAGAAAGCAGCTTCTTTATGTTACCAGCTAAGACTGTGTATAAATGACTGGTTATTCTACAATGTGAAAAAAGGTTCCAGAAGTAGTCCTTGTAAGCAACCAGCTTTGCTTTTGGCAAGGTTTGCAGTCTATTTAATGAATAAATACCTGCAGCACATAGCACACACAGGCACTTATCTCTACAGAAGGAGAACCAGGGGACCAAGAGCACCCCAAGTTCTTTGGTTGAGGAGGATTCTGCCATATCCTTGGTGAAATCCTGAGAAAGGCCCCAGATGCAGGATGCCATCACCTGCAATGTGCAGGATTTGATGGGTTCCCAGTGGGGCACTGGGCACTGCTCAAACTCCTCTGGAAAATCTTGTGATGCCAATGATAAAGCAGGTAGGACGATCCTCCAACCAGGCTTAATTTACTACTTCTGCCTCTGTGGGGAACAGGAGTAAAGAACGCACTGCAAAGGGAGTTTTGTTTAGAAGCCACATGCTTCTCTTACACAAGTTCATCAAATCTAGGAACCAAAAAGCAATCAATATAGCCCAATGATTAGCTCGCTATAGGTACTGTGTCCAGTCTGACAGATTATTTAGACAGACTGAATCAATGTGTTGACTCCACTGAAAAGACTCAGGTTTCACACATGAGGAGACAAACCAGGTTGTCGGCGCACTTTCCAGCCAGGTACCATCCACACAAGGAAATCCAGGCCTGAATGTGTCTGTTTTTTAGCTTGAAACCTGAACAACCAGGCTTTGCATGTGAGAACTGAAATTCTGGCCTCTTCGCTCCAGTCAGCTCTGATTAGCGTCTTCTCCCCTGACCCTGACCACATTGATTCTCTCTATTAACCTGCTAAATATGGCCAAACAGCATATTTTGCAAACACTAAATCAATGTAACTGCTGTAGTTGTATCCACATATATGTCTTAAAGGTTCCTGTGGTGAATAATCCTCTGCTTGCAGTATCGAAAGTATTTGGCAAAAAGGCCTAAACTGATATTGTATTCATTTGATAAGTATCAGTGCCTCTAAAAAGGGAAGGGGGACCATGATATTGCAACCAAACCAAAAGGGTGATGTTTATTTGCATTCTGTGCTTGTTCCTACTCTACCAAAATAGCAGGTTCTCCTTTGTTCCTCCCAGCACTGGGCTAAGTAGAAATGCTGCTCCTCATAAAACATATGCAGGTCTACTCCCCTCACCTCCCCAGAGAAAATGGAGACGAATTAAGGGATGGTGCTCTCAGTCCAGCCACTCCAGGTGAGACAGCAGCGTCAGTCAGGCTGGCAGGGGTCAGTGCTGATGCACAGCACAGCCAACAAGGGGTGTGAGCTGTATGCCTTTCCCTTGATCAAACGGGGCTATATAAGTTCAGCATCACTCCCTGTTCAAGGCTTACGCTGGTTCAGAGCTTGGAAATCCTTCTAAGGTTTGATCCCCAGCAAGCTGTTCAAGGAAATACCACCTGCTATTCATGATCTTCCTGAGTTAGGTCATTCTATTATTTTCCCAGTCACCAAATGAGGCTAAAGTACTTTTTCTTGCAAGCAGCAACTCCTGCCACTCCCACATGTCAGAGCCTTCCCCGCTCGGATGCGCACGTTCCAGCCACTGACAAAAAAAGCTGGGAACTGCCTGCCACATGGTATCAGAAAATATATTCAAGGAAGGCCACAAGGTCATTGCTAATTTCAGACCCTGTTTCATGTTTCCACATGAAACATCTAATTAAAACTTTTCACTGGGTAGTTAAAATAAAATCCATGCATATGCACTTGAGACCTCATTTTCATTTTCATGTGCTGTGAATTAGAATCTAGGAGGTGCTGCACACAGCGGTAGGAACACTAATCGAGGAAAGAGAGGGGAATACCTGCTTTGATTTAGAGGAAGGCAGTCAGCAAAAATACCACTAATCGCCTGGGTTTTCATTCCTTTGCTCTTTGAGCTGCCACATACAACCAGGAAAAATGAATGCAAGTGGTGTATTAACTGCTACCAAATCAGCATTCTCCACAGGTGACCGTGTGTCAAGCACATCTTGCAAAAT
Source organism: Ibidorhyncha struthersii (assembly GCA_013398815.1). NCBI lineage: Eukaryota > Metazoa > Chordata > Aves > Charadriiformes > Charadriidae > Ibidorhyncha > Ibidorhyncha struthersii. Next base: position 361,629 of record VZSZ01002053.1, read on the forward strand.
GCCACCACCTTCAAGGCTACGGCACGACGGAAGCATTAGACCCTCAGAGCTTTACCCTGCTCTCACCAAAAAATACGTATTAACATCAGCAGGAGCTGAATTAAGCTTTAAAATGCAGGCACGGTGAGTGACAGAACGGCCATAGCAAAAGGACAAGGTTTGGAGATCTTAGGGATGTCTCATGATTAAAATAAATAAACCCTGGAAAAAACAGAAACCCTGCAAAAAAATACAAGGTCAGGTTGTCCTTCCTTTCTTGCTGTGTAGGAGACTTCAGCAATGGAGGCAGAGCAACAGACACTTTACAGCTGCCCCTTTTCCAAAAAGCCCTCAGTGCAGATAGCCTGATGCTGGTACAGGGAGGCAGCTCAGCCTAAGGGAAAGGCTGAGTCTTCACACCGACGTGCTCCAGGTGGTTTCCAGAGCCTGCCTGCAGGAACAAATGCTAACAAATGCTGGTGGCATTTATTCCAGTGAGGTCCTGACACAGGCCATCAGATCTCTGAAGAAAGTTAGGTTGCTCGGGCAGCTGGGGAGGGTTGTGGTGCCAACCCAGAGGCACCTGATAGCAAAGGAGACCTCACTGACTCCAGAGCATCCTGTCACTGGAACCACACTGACCTTAGCACAGAGTGCAGATCTTGCTAGAATATGCTCTGGTGCAGTGTCTACTTCAAACAGGAGCAAAGCTTAACATGTAAAAACATATTCACCTGTTTAATGACACTAGCCATGTATCTCCTGCATTACTGGCCCAAATCACCACTTCAATGAAACTGAAGATTCTTCCTGAACTTATTCCTCAGAATAGGAGAAAAAAAAGAAAGGAGGGGGAAAAAAAAAAAGAAAAAAATAAAGGAGACATGGAGCACTGAATCCTTTTTACATGACTCTGATCTCTGGGCAGGCTACCAAATCTCAGATAACTTCCAAAGAGAAGGATGTGGTGGTCAGCCATCAGCTTCTGGCTTATCATCAAAGTTTTCCAGTTATCTTGGCTGTTTCTTCTCAGCCAGGTCCACGCTGTGTGCCAAAGCCAGATGCCCTTGATTGGTTTCAATTCCAAGAAAAAAGTCAGTAAAACAACGAATGACTTAAAAGATCTGCACCACTGAAAGGCGAAGGACAAAATTACCTCCGAATTTCAAAAACTGCTTGGAGTTTCTGACTTAAGTTTGCATGGGACATGTTCAAAGCATTATCAACTTTTCGTTTTCATCTTTCCGAATTTAGATAACAAAATCCCTAATTTGACAGAGAGATTTGTATTATTTCCAGGACAAACGTAGAAGTATCTCTACAGAAGCAGATGGCAGGATTCATCCACTGTATCATCAGCATAACTGGGTGTTTATCAATGTCATAAATCAGAAAAAATGGAGAAGAGAACATTCAGACCATCATCAAATGTATTGATCATACAAAGAGAGGGACAGAACAGTAAATTTGAAACCAGAAAACATTAGAGCAGATGCTTTTAATTCATAAACTGGTAATTTCTACTTCTTTAAAGGGAGAAAATGATAGATTAATTCTATGTAAGCCTTCAGCCAGTCTAGAAGCATAAGCAGGTAAGTGGTTCAGAATCTGGAGAGAAACACAGAAGCAGAGGACAGAGACAACCTGCAGATGAAAGCTTTATGAGAGTTTCTCTGCTTTTTCACATTGATATACGGAGCAGAAGGTAGAACTATGGAACCATGTTTTCAGTGTTGGTGCTAACAGGAACTGTGTAGTTCCACGGCCGGTGGAAAACAGCAGTTCTGTCCTCTCTCTGTTCCTGGATGCTGACCCCCTCTCATCATTCACCCTATTCTTCGTGCACGTTAGCCTTCATGAAGCCACATGGTGAAACGCAGTATCTAGATTAAAATTATGCCAACCAAAAAAATGCAAGAACGTTTCATTTGACCCAGCTCAGTTTCCGGATTTGGCAAATCACAAGGCTTTGGGGAATAAAGGAGGAAAGCCGTGTTTCACTGTCAGCAGCAGACTAGCTCTCACCAGTGAAGGTCATCCCTGACACTACATCTCATTCCCACCTCATACCCATATCCCCATACCATGAGGGAAACTGATCCAGTTGTAAAACAACCCCGCAAGAAAGGTGTATTTATTTTATTTTTCAGCTGGATTATGCCCCGCGTCTCTTCACAGAGCAGCACAACATGGGGCAGTCCAGGGCTAGGGACAAGCAGCTGCAGCAGGGATGCTGCCGACGGCACAGTCATGGAAGCGATGCCCAAGGACCCAGAGACTGTGAAGTGACTGCAATGCTTGGCCTTGCCTCAGGTTTTTACAAAATATCCCCCTGGCCCTCAGCAGTTCAAAGTCCAACCCACTTCCAGCTTGCTGGGATCCCCAAATCACCTCTCAAGGATCTCAAAGCAATTCATCAACATTCATTAACCACTGCAGGTTTTACAGCACCCCTTCAATGTTCTACACGTTTAAGACCCCATTTTTTATCTGGGTAAATAAAGGTGCAGAGAAATGACACAATTTGAAGAAGGTTACATATTAAATAACTGATGGAGTTAAAATAACTGATGGAGTCAAAAATAAAAATTCAGTGTTCTGACTCCCAGGTTTTAGCCTGCTAAATACCACATGCCCTTTTTACCCCTTTCAGCCCAGTAGCTAAGGTATTGTCCCATACAAGAATGAGTCACCGTTCCACACCAAAGAAAGCCCAGCAAAATGTGTGTGTGGAATTTCCTTCTATACAAAGTAGTTTAATGTTACAGAATAAATCAAAGAGAAGCAAATTAGGCTTTCTTTTCTTTTAAACGCTAGGCCGAGCATCTGGAGGAAATAAAGTATTATGGGAATATGTAACCTGACTCAAAGAAAAACAGTGAGCTTCCCACTTGGCATGTTCCTATACTATGCTCACAACACATCAAGTAAGCACAACCATGACTCCTCTCAAGTGCTTCATTTGTACAGCAAGAAGGACCGTATCATCTCATTGCTATTTTGCACTCCTGGCAACAGGGCTTTCTCCTCCAAAACTTTGACCACATTAAATAGACTCAACAAAAGGAACAACTGTCCTCTTAAAATTATATAGTAAATAAAAATAGTTTTCTTATTATTTGAACAAAAGTGTTGCAAGAGACTGAAACAAAGTTTTTGCTGGCAGCCAAATAATCCCAGTCCTACACCTGAGCAGGAGGATCCTTATCTCTGGCATACTTTTCCATATCAAAAAGAAGCCTGTGTCTGTTCTTCACTGAAAAAAAAAAACCTAGGACCTGCAGAAGTCTTTCCTTCACAGAAGATAAAGAGGTTAGCTTATGAAGAACAGGTGAACACCTGGGGCTATGCATTCATTCCAGCAGATGAAAGATCGACCATCTGGAATAGGACACTCCAGAACATGACAGAACTAGACTCAAGTCCCTGTTCCTCCTGATTCAGACCAGAGACTTGAACTTCAGGTTACCTCCACAGCAAGCATGTACCTACCTCCTAATTACTTACTCTTACTCAACACAGAGGTATAAACTGACAACCTCATTGACAGACTCTTTTTTTTTTTTTTTGGCTTGTAGTTGAAGACTAAGTCAAAATTACGAACTATCGTCTTACGCTGGTACAGCTCTCTCTGCGAACACTGGCAGATCTAAGAGGTATGAAGGGAAATGGCAAACACCCGTGCTGACATGCTAAATCTCTTCTGTTTCAATGACTTCAGACATCTATACTACCTCACAGCTATTCAAGCCACAGAAGCTTCTGCAAAAACTTTTACTGTGCTACAGTCATGTCCACTTGATCCACAGTTCTGCAAGAGATGCAGAATAGCCTCCAAAAGTCAAAAGCAGTAAATCTGCACTCAAGCTACCCAACAGATCTGTCCCAGCTAGGGCAGATACAACAAAAGCGGCAACCACTTTTTGGGGAAGTAAAGCACAGATTTCAGTCACTGACTGCATTCAGATGTCATTTGACGTCAATTGTTTTAAATAATATTCTTCCATCAAAGCCCTGATTACTGACCATCAATTCAACAGTTCATCAGCACAAGGCCACAGCTTTGTCAAGCTAAAAAAAAAATGCAGTTCTGGACACGTCCTGACGTTCATTCTTGTCTCCTTGCAGGTGTCCAGCCGGACAGGTAGGTGCACCCTAAAATAACCTTGATGTGTCATGGCTGGAATTTCCTCAAGAAATTCCTTGGTCGTGAGTAATCTATACAACCTGAGGCTCTAAATCGTTAATCTTCTTTTGTAAGCCTTTTAACAGCTTCAGCCCAACCACTAACCTGCTTCAATGAGCAAATCATCTGTCTTCTTAATGAGACCACTGATTACAAAAGTTAGTACCTAGCAAATTAACAAAACTGTTCTTCAGTATCAGTTGTCCTTCTGAAAACGCACCTGCCCCCCTATAATATATCTCTTTCGTCTTGAACCTCAAGCTGTATGTACTTATATACTTTTAGCCAGCATGTAACTCCAATTAATATATACATTAATCTGTAAAGGGATTACAAGGTGGATTTAGGAAACATTCCCCTCCGCACTGATGCATGGAAATACCGGAAGAGCCCCAGCCTAGAATATAATTTATATAGCTGAATAAAGAAATTCATGTTCTTTAGTACTCTAACGAGCACATTAGAGAATCTTAAATTTCCTTTGAATATTAGTGTCAGTTTGTAGAAAGCTGGTTCAGTTGATCTGACTATGAAAACGGTACTATAATCTAAAGAATATTCTCCCCATGTTGCTAAGCTGAAAAGCACTTTTATGTTATTGCTAAGACAAGAACACTATAAACAGACGTGATTTTCTTAATGAGTGCAACGCTTCATTGAAATAATAAGTGGAAACACTGTACAAACAGCAATACGTCTGTTAAAAAGGCATTATTTAATTCAGTTGTAGTTGCTTAAAAGGACTTCCAAAAAATACGGTTTAGTGCAAATATGCCTCAAATGCATCTCAAATGTATGCTTGAGCAAAAAAGCTATGACAAATTACTTCAAATGGCTTTACCTACAGACCTTGCTTTCTATATTATAATTAATGTTAACAGTAAGCAAACTTCTAATTTTATAGCTGAATATTTCAACACATTTTTCAGCTATCTTCTGTCAAAGCAATTGTTTTAAGGGAATGAAATATTTAAATAACATAAAAATACAAATATTCAGTTTTACATTTCACTAGACTTATGTGTGTGACTTGCATGTAATGATAAAATTGGAACTGCAAGCTCGCATAGTTATTTTTACTCTAGCTCACATTTGATATTAAAATAATTTCTCTGCATTTTAGACAACCATTTCATTTTATTTATTTATCAATACATTGAATCTCATTGTAGGAATGCAACAGCACAGAGAAGGAGCTTATCTGCCTATTTAGAAGCTTATTTACTACTATTTACTTTCTACTTATTAGCAAAACTGAAGTCTTAGGAAACCTAACACATATGGTAGGTTCAGTGCCTTAATTAAGAACCTTATTCTAACACATTAGCAAGTGGGAATGGGGAAAAAAATCACTATAATTTAGTTTTTGTTTTCCTCTACAAGTCTGTGAGTACCAGTACAGTTAGAGCACTTTGCAAACATTATTTTCACCGGAGAGGAAGCTGGCCCTGCGTGCTACAGGAGAACACCAATTGCAGTATACCAGTCTAACCTGGTCACAGCAAACTTGCAGTGCCAAAAACAAATAAGCAGCTCACATATAATAGAGTTTAAGGACAAAACTTTTTAAGTACAGGACTTTTTCAGAACACTTTTTTATCCAGACCATAAACCTTGAAAATAAACAATAGCACATCAGAAACCTGAAACAAAAGCAGTTTGGACTTTCTGACTTGGGTACATAACGTACAAAGTAAAAATGTATGCAGGTACAAAATCATCATATATGTACACCCCAATTTTACACCCTCCAGAATACATCCAAACTGAAGGAATCCTTTCTCTCTCCCACCATAGCTCCAAACTGAGCTTTCCTCCAGAGAACCACTCAGCTGTCACGTATTTTCCCTCATCCAGACCATCTGCTTTCTCTGAGAAAAAATAATTATATTTCGCCTCCTTCTGTACCAGTGACCCAAACCAATCCATGCTTCACCTGCCCATTGTGGGCCACAGACCTCCAACAGCATACCTTGAAGAATACCTTTAGGTACTTTACCTACATGAAAACCTCTGAAAGACCAGTCTCTTGCGCATCCACGTCGTCTACCTTTCCTATGTGAGTCACTAAGTTCTGTCCTCAAACTCAGATGAAGATGGTGATTATTTATTTGAATGACAGGAGGGCTCAACAGTCCTCCTCACAGCCTAGCTCCTCATTGCGCTCCACACCTCATTCACTGTACAGGAAAAAAAGTTACTGGGGTTGTTGAGTACCAAATTCTTCAGTTAGGCTGAGAGCTCTTCCTTCTTTAAAGAAAAGTGCAAGAATCAGTGAAGCCCAATCATACTACATTTGTGTTTGCTGTTAATGCTGGAAAACCATGTGAGGTTGTACTCGTCTGAAGAGATGCACTTTAGAAACACAGTAGGTAGCACCAGAGGAGTCCCAACTCCTTTTCCCATTATGCGCCTGAGACATGTAGACATGTAGTGAGGAACTATGCATATGCACAAGTCTAACCTTCTGTCAAGTCAGGGTGGGTTTTTTTGGCATATCCCTAGAGGAGAACAAACCAGAACTCTGCTCCGGGCAAAAATTCCCCCCTTGGCCATCTTGGAAAAAGCAGCTTTACTTTCAGGCAGCTGACAAAGCCCCCAGGCTCGAACAGCGACGCCGCCTCAGGCTGTCTGAAAGACTCAGCCCTGCAAACCAGCAGCATTTCTGCTTCGAGGTGGGCTGTCGGGAGGCCAGTCCGGCTAGCCGGCTCTCCTAATGTGGGGAGAGGAGCCTGGCCGGGTTCAGGCGTCTCGTTTACAGACTGAAAGCCATCCCTTTGAGGATGGCACGTCATCCATGAAAGCACAGTTTGAGCCCCCAGGAGGGAGAGCAGGCGAAAGCTTTAGCGCAGGGATACTTACTGAGAAATAAGGGTCCTGTGGACAACAGGCAGAGCTGCTCTATTTTACTGCCTACATCGAGCACCCATTACCCTGTGTTTCTAAGAAAGTAATGTAAGAGTAAGCTATGCTTTTAAAAATAATTAAAAAAAAGCAGGACGGGCATGCTACACATCATTTTGTAAGGACACCACACCCTGGACATGTTGTTCCTCTGACATTTACGATGAGCACAAGGGACTGGGCAGTAAGCCGATGCCAATGAATCTGCCATCACTTCTGTAGCAGCAGGGCGAGACGGGAAGGTCTGAAAGCCCGCATCCGAGCAGTGCTCACTGCAATCCAGCCTGCTGCTTTTCTCCTCGGAGAAGAGAGGGAACAGCTGCCCAGAGCAGCAAACTCTGCCCGGCCAGGCAAATCCTGCCACCTGCACATGCGCCAGAGCAGCTCTCGGACCACACGGAAGGAAGGGAGGGAGAGGAAGGGATGGAAGCTCACAGCTTCCTGAACGTACGCAACCCACTGCCCCCACCAGAGCAAAGCATGGGTTTTTTCCAGTGAAAGTAAATTACCCAAGTCAGCTAAACTGAGAACCCAACGACAGACCTTGTCCGTGTTCCGTAATGCCTTCTTGGTGACTGTTCCTAATGAAATCAATAGACTGGTTGGGGGCTTGGCAAATACACCCGCACCGAGGATTGCAAGACTCACTCACACCCGGGCATGGGCTGCCTGGACCATCGGGAAGAGCCACGTCACCTCTGACCCTACAACAACCAGCAACGTGCAGAACAGGGTGTGGGGAGCGCACCATAACTTGCTATTGCCAGCACTAGCTGTAAGACACTCCCCACCCAGAAATAAAGGGCACAGGAGGAGTGATCTGGGCTTCTGCAGTCTCTCGGGCGTCATTTCTCTTTCCTGTCACCTCCTAGGTCTAAGGGCACATCCTTGCCGGAGAGCAGTAACTGCTGCGTTACCCGGCTCAGCATGGATATGAGCAGCTTGCTCTAGCTGCTGCTAAACTGAAGTCACTCATCTCCTAAATAGCAGCAATTGCTAAGTACCATACTTTTCAAAGGAGGAGAAAAGCTGAGCACTTCTTTCCTTTCCATTTTTGGAACTGTACTGTAATCTGTGCAGCTACAGAGCTGCAGCTGACACAACATCACCCTTTGCAGTGACCAGAGTAAGCAGCAAAAACATCCACTGAATTTTTTTGGAGTATCAGTCCCGACATTCCCCTCTCCCCTATGCCCACAGCATCTGTAATCTTGCTTCCAAATCCTGAAACACAATTAGAAACCTTCTCTGGCTTAAAATCTTCTTTACTTAAGCACCTAAACTTTTAATTGCGCTTTGCTGATATGGTTTAAAGATATATGGAAATTCTGCCAGATGTCCACGGGTAGTGGATCTGCTGAGGAACAATTCAATCTCAGGGATTTCAGCCTGGCTAATTACCCTCCTCCCTCTTGCACAGCTAGTGATACAATTACGTATTTAACTACACCAGACTAGATCTTACACACTGCCAAACAGAATAGCATGAAGCTCTGAAATAAGATTTCATCTTTCTCTTTTCCTTTATGTAGCCTTACTTCAGTAGAAATAAGCTTGCAGATGAGCTGAAAAGTATTTCTTTTCTAAAGCATGTGCCTTTTTCTACTGTCCAGTGAGCAGAAAATGGAATAAATTATATATACATTATAGCAAGACACATGAGGACTAGGTGGGATTTTTGTTGTTTCTTGCAGTTATTATCTGGGAACCTTTAGATGAATATGCAATCAGAATAGAAATCTTTACGCGGAGAACAAAATTAGGATACATTGTGCTTATGTAAGCAGAGCAGTCAAGTTTTAGTGCATTTTCAATCCAGTTATTAACATCTGAATAAGGGCTTTCAGAAGCAACTAACAGAATGCTGCTTTCTGCAGTGTAACTTTTGGTTGAAAACACATTGTTTTTTAAGAAGCTGCTGAATTCCCTACCCAGACCATTCTTTCTAATTCACTCTAAAAAGCTCTAGCCAATGCCTGCATCCAAATATACCAGCAGCAAGGTAATTTTCTTTAAGACAGTTTAAAGTACTTTAAGCACTCATATACCTTATACATTATTTAAATACACTCTAAAACCCAAATATTTCATAATCACCAACAACAATTTGGTAGAAAGCATCCTGAAATCATCTGTTATATCCTATGTGTGTAAGATATTAATAACAGTAACTGACGGTTAATGACAACATAATAATTTAAGTGTGTTGACAACTATTGAACTGAGCGCACTTCAGAGAAATGTAAATGCCAGAGGAGAGCAGCTACAGCTCCGTGACTAATGTGTGCCCTGGATTCTGACCACCAGCTTTGCTATTTCAGTTTTGTGACCTAAATCTCCCTCCCCTACCAGAAAGAAACAAGAAACCCAAACAAGAAATGTCTTACTTGTTCTGCCTTCTCCAGTGGTTTTCTATCCGCCTGCAAAAACTGGCAGTTTTCTCTCGCCAGCTTCTGGACCAGCTCGATCCGTCCGATGTCATCCCTTCCCTGGAGCTTGCACAAAACTCCTGCCTTAAGGGTGGGAGAAAGAGCAAACAGATACTTAAATCCACAATCCCAGGACATGACACTGCCACAAATTTCAACCTTAAAAGAAATGCATCTGTTTTCTCATATTTGCGGCACTTCGGCGCCGCTGTCCGAACACAAACGAGTCGCTGCTTCCTGGGAAACAACTGGAGAGGAGCTGAGGCACATCTGAATCTCCAAATGTATCTACTTTGGAGGAACGAAGGCAGGGCTAACTAAATCAACCGCCTCTCTGAGTGTGACTATCAGATACGCTGTGTTTTATTTGTTCCTGTCAGCCTGTTTCCTGTTACATAAGAGAACAAGAGCAAGAGGTTAAAAACTCATGGGAAAGTTAGCCAGGAACAGCCCTGGAAAAAGAATGAAGCGCAACACAAGGCACTCCTAAAAATAACAGGCTACAACTCCCTCTGCTCCCTCTGCATTTTTCACATATGCAAGCCTCAAGAGTTAAAAGGCAGTTGCGCCATGTTTATTTATCCTGTAAATAACACATTGATATCTCCCGATATTGCTTAAGGAAGAAAATGAGATTTGCTTTAAAAACTATGTTAGAACTATTTTTTTGGCTAAGGTTCTGCCAGTTGTTCAAGCTATGCCAATAGTGTTTCCTCAAAACATTCAGCACCGGTTGTTTTATTAAGATGCCATATTTATATAAAGACGGATTCATGCTTGCACACAGGCATACCAGACCCATCACAAAGTCAGCTGATGAGGGCTAAATTGCTCCCTGCAAAGTCACTGTGCACGATTTGGTCAGGGATATAGCCTCTGCGGAACTGAGACCCGGCTCAATGATACCACACAGCTTTTATTAGCCCAGATGTTTCCTGATGGGAACAGCACATCCCATGGGAGGGCTAGGCATGTGGCATGCCTATGGTATTGCTATCCGATGCTAAAGGCAGTCCACAAATCAACCTTTTTCCCCACTTCCTCCACCCTTTTCTTTCTACTAATTGTCCTGAGTTTAACTGAATCAGTATCTGCTCCAAAATTCACAAAACATCTTGTGAGTCAGGACCAAAAGCCGGGGATGCCCTGACCACTAATCCATAGCGCCATGCAAGCTCCAATCCTTTGGCCTTGAGAAACTCCTGCCCATGACAGCTGAAGGTGTGAAGAGTGCCCACCCAAACCATCCTACAGTCTGCTGGTTTCTCCAAGGAAGAAGGAAATGTGGGTTAAGGTTTCTTCAGCTGAGGAGGAAAATAAATCCACTTTCTCAATAAGTGCTTTAATGCTGATGGAAAAAAATAGGTGCTACAACCAAGTCGAAAGAATCATCCTTACTGAATTATTTGAAAGAAATTCTTACAACCCTACATTCCTCAAGTCTGGATGAAGGCATCTCCTCCCAGGCCTGCATCAAGCACTTGTGCTCTGGAGAAGGGAAGAATTTTAGATGCAGCCTGTGCTTTGTATGTCCTGTGCTTAGGCCCCAGCCTCCTGAGGAACCCAGCTTTCCCAGAGAAGGAACCTACGCGCTGGTTTGGAGGTCAGTAATCCACTGAGAAAATAAGGAATTGCAGCACCTAATCTGAAGGTCCTTACATTTTCTATGAGATTACCTCCTTATCTTCTAAATCCAGGACACGGATTTATAAACCACTTCTGACACACCATTATCACCTGCAGATCGGGAGCAAGACTGATTTTTATCAAATGTGGAAGAATATACTGAACCAGTTGTCCAGACTCATTTAATCAACAGAGACAATTTTTTTACTTGACAGTAGACATTTAAAAATGGTCAGATGAGTTGTTTCCTGAAATTCTCCTTTTCCTCCAGTAATTTACACAGGGAACCTCGGCAATCATCACAGACTTGGCTGAGGTCTGACATCTGCACTTCACAACACTTTGATGGCTTGGGGACATCAACTAGAGCCAAACCTGCTTATTTCATGGCTTCAGGATGCTTCTGGCAGAGAGTATAACATCTGTGCGCTGTAATCCCCCCAGGCTTGTAGGCTAAGGACAACTCAAAGTGTTATAGCCTATTATGGCTTTGGGACTATAAAGATTTACAGTCTCACTGGATCTGGCATCTTAGTACTGTGGAGGCACTTTTCACACCTTCATGTTGCACCCAGACAAGTCAGACGATGACCTACGAGCGGCATAGATGGTTATGAGTCCCTGTTTTTCAAACGTCAGATGGACATCGACAGAAATGCTGTGTTTGCTCTGCTGAACAAATACTTATTGATCTTCAGTGTATGAAGTAAAGCCCAATGGTTAAAACCACTTACATTAAGATGAGGAAGGGGGACTTCAGTTTTGGGGCAACAGCTGGCTTCGGTATGTTCAAGTGGAAGAAACATCCCGGAGAAAGACGAATTTTTGAACACAAGGGCCTCGCTCTCTTTCACCCCTTGCCCTCTGTCTGTGTTCAGACAGAGCGTATTATTGCTTTCTGCATGGATGAGCACCCCAGGGAAGAAGTAACTCTAGATACAAGCGCATTAGCCCTGCCACGAATGTGGTTTGTATTCAAATTGGCAGTTTCATTAAAGAATCATATTGTCCTGTTTCAAATAACCACCAACACAAAATCTTACTTTTTAACATGTCCCCTTTCTCCCCAACTATTCTTTAATTTAAAGAATTGCAGAGAACATGAAAAATGTATTTATTTTATTGGGTTTCCACAGGATAAAACGTCAACTAAAAAAATTATGGGAGGGCTAAGGTATTATTAAGTTAATTGTACATGCTTGGCTCTGGGAGTAAAGAATGCACTTGAAATACAAAAGGCTAAACATGCTTTTTCATAATTAAGAAGAAAAAATATGAATCACTCACTTTTAATTCTGATTTCCTCAATTATGCTGACTTTCCACTATAAATCTTTCTGTTAAATACTTACAAGAAAGCATCCAGGTCAACTAATTAATTAATTGATGACAGCTTCTAAAAGCTGTTTGGGAAGATGTTGCTAGAGCCTCATATTACTGGTCATTTTCACTTGTCAATATAAATTTAATTTTCAAGCAATACCTTTGAAGCCGTTAGACAAAAGGGTAAAGGCAAGTCGCGCTACTTGCAAAGTGCAATTTTGAGTTGTATTTTGTGCAGACACACACCCTCCAAAATCCTGCATGCCCAGATGTCTGTGCTTAGTCCTCTAATTCATGTACACCAACAGAGATTCAAGTACTAACTTATGTGAAGGTGAAAATCACAAAGTTGCATATTTTAACTGGCTTTAATTTAATGAATGATAAAAGAATGTAGGAGCTTTATAGTAAAGCTTTACTACCACTCATGGCCCAAAATTACTATAATTAAAGGTGTTTATGCAATATTTGAAATGAAATAAAAAAAGTTTAATGGGAAGGAAAGTAAATTAGTCACTACTGAGGCTGGAAAAGCAAAGATGCTGACAATACATCTTCTGTTTCAGCACACCCATTGGAAAATATTCCCTCTACAAAGGCCATAAATGAATATGCTAGCAGTGAACGGCGGTGAATTAAGACATCCCAAGGCAGACAGGATGGGATTTTTTTATTTACTTTATTTACATTGTTTACAGCATGCTCACTTTTAAAAATCTGGTACTAAATTTTTTCCCCACTTCTACCAGTTTTGTCAACTAACTCCAATGTAAGTCAAGTCTCTGGCCCGCAGAGCGGTGTTTAGAGCAGGCACCACACCCTTCAACTCTGCTAACAGAAGAGGTTTGAGGTGGTTCGTTTTTTTCCTGCTGCACCTCTGTCTCCTTCTGTGTCTGGTGAAGACAACCTAATTATTACAGGCTTCACTTTCGATCAACCTGAAAACTTCAAACCATATGCCACTGCCTCAAAAGATGATTTGCTTTGCTCCAGTCACATGCACAACCTCACTAAAGGGGGAAAAAAATCATTCACACTCTTAAACCAAACTGTATTTGGCGTTTGCAGGATGGCGTCTTTATGGCACTGACAAACAAACTGGAGCAACAGCTGCTTTGATAACCCTCTTGCTCTCCTCCCAGTTGGGCACTTGAACACTTTTGTTAACTGCTCACTTAATATGTGTTTGATTTTAAATGTGTTTCAAATTCTTTACAATTTTAGAAGCTGATTTCCAGCCAAATAAAAGCTGATCAAATCAATATCCCAGTAATAAATTCTTACGGGTTTTTATAATCTGTCCATGTAATCTTACTAGCTGTGAGATGTAATCTTAGGAGCTTTGAGTACACATGTCGTAGTCTTTCTTTTTACGTCTCTGACATAAATGTGAACAAAGATTTTCAAAAATAATATAACTACAACAATCAAGTAGAACTGAGCATATATGAAACCCGAAAAAGAAAACAGAAAGCCAGATTCTTTGTGCAGTGAGGGCAGTATTTCCCCCTGGGTCTTTTCTATTGCTCTGTAATGCACAGCTGAGCTCTAGAAGACTGATCCTCAGCTCCACACTGATGTGAATTAGGAATCAAAGTCAGGTGACAGAATTTTCACACGTTAGGGTTCCTACTACACTTCTGGGTTTTTTCAATAGATCTGAAACTGTGTGCAATTAAGAAAAGAGCAGGCCATTTCCAAACACCTTGCTTGAGCACGACTCTGAAGAGTATGCTAGAAAAGCCCAGTTACAGACTGACCGAGCAGGCGTATCCTAATGGTCCCCAACTCTTCTGCCTGCACTCTCCAGGTGTCTGCCATGGCCCAGGTCCGCTACAGCCTCTCCTGGGCTCACTGTGGTGCAGACAGCCCCCACCTTTAGAAAGATACAGGTACTGCTAACTTGGCTACATGGCTTGTACCCCTTCAGCTCGACTTGCTCTCAGACATCAGTGCAAATCCCGTCTTTCTCACACACAGCTTTTTAGAGGGCAAGGTGTCAGGAGATAAATCAGAGACACGAACTGCAAGTTGCATACATAGGAAGGAGAAATATTGGCAACTGGTGGGGAACGTAAGATTTGCAAGGGGAAAATAAGAAAAAGAACAGTCAAGACTGGGAGAAAGCAATTTTAAATTAAAAGCAATAATCAGTACCAATACAATGAGCAATATAGTTACACTTGCACAGTTTGAATGCATGAACTGAATGACTGAATGAACTGGAGATTAATCAAAAAAAGATTCGCAGCATTAAAAAGGGTAAGCAATTCCACAATAAGATACTCTAAAAGGCAGTTAAGTTTCTTTGGAGCAATATCTAGAAGTATGCTTCAGTTGTAAATGAGGGCAGTTAAGGAAGGAAAGAAAAAGGTTGTTGCTTACACTCGAGTGACTAATAACTATCCTTATTTCATTGCATGTCTATTTACAGTGATTAAAATTCAATCAAAATGCCACATGCCCTTGCCTCCTAAAACACATCTCATTTTATTTTCACATCTGGTATATGCTATGTGTATTATCTAAAAAGAGCAGAGAGATGGTTGAAGAATGCTGTCCAATTGCAACATCATGGGATTAATTCCCAGAGTAATCATCAATCTTATTCTAAATAGTTACATAAGACAAGATCCAGCAGACTTTCTCCTTCCTACGGGCTTCCTGTGCAGAATATCAAGGAAAATCCATTTCCCAGAGCTATTGAAAACAGATCCTTCAACTTGTAGATCTGAAAAAGTTCCCAAGGCACCATTAATCTTACACATTTACCTGAGCAGCAGAGGTATCCTTGAGCTCTTCCAGCCCTCTTATTTCTTGACTGCTGTTTTCTTCATTTTGATGAATTGCTAAAATAAGAAAGAGGGAATATATTGGAAGCAGGCAGGTTTAAATCACAAGCAGCAGCAAAGCAGCATGGCCCAGGTTAGATCAAACAGGATGACCATTCAAGAAACTAGAAAGCTAAACGTGGAACAAGGTTAACTCCTTGAGTGGTTCTGGGCAAATCCTATGAGGTATACCTTATTGGGTTTGGACAAATCCTAAATAAGGTATAACTTATTTTTCCCAGGCAGTAAAAAGCAGTACTAAATAGTTATATTCCTGCTACTGTTAGTCCTGATAAAATGGTAACGTTTAAGGAAATTCCACTTTTCCATACATTATAACAAGACCCAGTGACTCATAAAGAAAAAAAAAAATCAGACCTCCCGTTACTTTCATGGTATCACAGAAGGTCAATTCAGACTAAACAAAATAAGCAGATTTATCCCTCACCTCAGACTTGGAAAATTTTTTATAAGGAAAGTGATCTCAATCTTAGCAAACACCACCACTATCCATGAAAGTGACCTTCAGAAATAAATGGCAGCAGAAGATGTTCCACTAAAAGTTATCTGCTGCTGGCACAGTAAGAGAAACCAGTAACTTAGCTCAATTAACATTGCTTAACACCAGCAAGTTTTGCCAGACTTTAAAGAAAGAAGTTTTGGATCAAACTTGTAATGTCTAGAAGGGTCAAAACCAGAGTTATCAGTTTACCTAGCTAAAGAAACAAGGACCACTTCTGAAGGGACATATCAGGCTTCTGTATTGCAAACAGCTACATCTATAGATAGTTTTACTATCTTTAGCCCAAGATATCCTTCCAGTCAACACACCCACCTGCTGTATTTTGGTGGGACATTAAGCCCTCTTGACGTTCTGAAATGTGACACATGGCAGGTTAGGAGGGTCAAACCCAGTGAAACACATGCAAAGTGACTTTACCTTATACTGTACTCATTTACTTACAAGCACCATACTCAAATATCATCAACCCTGTGTACACATTGAATGATTTGCCAGTGTAGCCATAGCAGTTGTAACAACAAAAGCATCCTTGAAGTGGTAGAGCTGGCAAATCCATTTCCTGAACAACGCCAGGCTCATGGCTGTGATGGATGGGCAGAAGAGTTCCACTTGTATGCTTCCTCCTGTCCACCTCTTCTCTCCTTCAGCCCCGGGTACCTCAGCTGGTCATCAGGCTGCATCTGAACAGCCACAGCCCACAGCATAGCGTTTTCAGGCAAGGATCACGAGTCCTGTTTTGCCTTAAAACTATGACTGTGAGCTGAGGCAGCCCAGGATTTGATTGATGAACAAATCCGCTGTTGAAGGAGAAGAAGGGCTGGCAGGTAGCAGTACTACCGCCACCACCCAGCCTCACCTGAGCTCTCCTCAACCCTTAGCCTGAATCTTTAGACGTACAACCAGGTTACCATGGCTGAGCTAATACACGTAATGTGAGCCAAGAGGTCTAGCTTGGTGTGTGTCTACGTGGGTGCTCTGGGTCTGCTGCAGACAAAAAGCAGCCTAACCTTTAGGCAGCATCCAGCAGCTTAAAAAAGAAAGTAACTTTAGACTGTTCTTGACCTCTAAAATAAAGCATATAGATTTATTTTCTTTTTACTGCAGGATTTCTGCTGATATTGCTATGCCATATAGGGTATAATTCTTCTTTCTTCCCCCACAGTTATGCTATCCAGAAAAAAAAAAAAAGGTAATAAAAATGTAATTATAAAAGGGGAAGAAAAAGTCATTTTGTCAATACAGTTTATTCCATTCAGGGATCTTTTTTAATCCATTATCAAAGGAAAACAGAGGTCTGGTATAAATCTTCACTAGTGGGTTTGCTGGCATCACTTTACCAGCCAACCTCTGAAATTCAAGATGAATGCTGAAAACACAGGGTCAATCTAAGCTATAACAGAAAGCATGTATAATGGGGGTTATATCCCAGCAGCACTTAAAGCTTGGCAAAATGAAAATGTGCTTGGGCCATTGTGGCATAACTCTGCCCCAAGTTGGAAAAGTAATGTGGCCCCTGCTCTCCTAGGGCAGGTCACGGCTTCCCAAGGCAACCTGCTCCACACAGCCAGGCTGGGGCTCTGTGCACCCCCTTCCCTTGTAACCCGCCTCCCAGCCTTCCTCCCCAAGAGCTGCCTCCTCCTCTTGCACACTCCCACACATGCAGGACCCCATCCTACCCACTGCTGCTGAGGGAGACACAAAGCATTCAGGACATGCATTTGCTGAACGCTAGTCAGAACAACCGGCACGAGACGGGAACGTTGCAATGCCAGAAGGCATTAATGAATGGTAAAAAATGGTCATTTGAGCAATTGCCAATCGCTTAAGTCTGTGGCTGCATTAGCAGAAACACAACATTTCCCCAACTGTCCTTTCAATTTTCTTATTTCTCCTAAAATCAATTTGCTGTAGGCAATGATGGGCAAAATATCCCCACAGACACTGGCTATTAATCACAGTATTTAAAGGAGTGGCACCTTGCTAGTAACAAGACCACAGGTCCAGGTTTAAGTGATTTACATTGATCCAGCCAGCTTTTCCAACAAGCCTGAGCAGATGGGTGCTCCGCAAACAGCTGCACCAGGGGAAAGGGTTAGTGGCTGCCAACCATCTTCTTGTCACCGGCCTCCGTTACAAGTGTCCCCTTCCCTGCCCAGTGCCAGGGCAAACACCCCAGAGCATCTTCAACCAAAGCAAACAGGTGGACCCCTCAAGGAGCAGCATGCTGTTGCTAACCTGGCTGGGATGGCAGATCAGTGGCCAGGGAACTAGTGACAAGCAGCAAACACCCAGGGCTGAGGGCAGTAATATCTTTTACCTGGCACAGGAAAGAGAAAGAGGGTACGTGTCTACAACCCCAATGGATACAGACATCCTTGGTTGTTGAACAATTTTAGCATGAGCAATTTTAAAGATGATGAGAAAATGACCTCGGTTTAGATGTACCCTAAGTGAACAGCTTGGGGGGGTGGGGTGGGGTGGAGAAAAGCTGTTTTTATCAGCAGTTTCACAGCTCAACTCTAAAAAAGCTGAAAAAGTTCATAATCCAAACCCAGCTCTCCTTGGCTTCAATGTTGTTTAGACTGTGTAAGGAATGTAGAAAAGAACCAGTAAATATTTTCTTAAAGGAAAAAAAAATCCCTGACCTCACACTGATGTTCTTGCAACCCTCTTGGGAGAGAGGGAGCAGTCAGCTCCCTTTTCATGAAATTTCCATCACAAGCTTGATTTTTGTGTCCTCTCTGCCTCTCATCCAAACCCATAAGAACCAAACACAATTGAACCATTTAACTACACACAGGAAGCAATAATCCAGGAATCACACCACCTCATACATTGTTTTTCCATCACATGAACGTAGTCCCTTGAAGGCTGAATTGGGCACACAGACTAATAACAACCCTTAATTATATTTTCTTCGTTTCTGTATGAAAAGGTTGCTACATGTTTTGTCTATAAAATACAGAAAAAACATGAATTTCTTAAAATATTGCAGTGTATTCAGAAATTTATGTTTCTGGGGAGCATCACACACAGCTAAGAAACCAATTGCTGTATTTTTATAACCTCGTAACAACTCACAGACACCCCTTGAATTGGCCAAGGTGCTGCCCTTGTGTGCTCTTGTGCATGCAATATAAGTTCTGTCATAAAACATAAGAATTCGAGGATAATTTCCCACTTACTGTGAGTTGGACATTTATTTTTTTAATAAAAAGGCTTGACGTTGCAAATTTGACCATAGGAAAATTGAGCGGAAGGTTAGGGTGGGATGGGAAAGTACTTCCCAGGCGAGTGTTGATTCTGGGACAGTTTCCTAAAGCTGTAACATGTACATACAAAAAAGTTGTGAGCTTTGGAGCTGGGCCAAACCCGTCCTTCTCCGCCAGCATAAACCCGGCTTTGCTCCCTGATACGAATACCCCAGCATGACTTACAAAGCAGCAACATCAGGGAAAGGCAAAGGTGGTTTACCTTTTTCTATATGTATCTATTTAATGCTGTATTTGGGTTCAGGCTTGAGACCAGAGACAGGAAAAAAATTCATGCAAACACAGAGTTACCCTTTGCTACCTGCAGCATTTCTCCTTCTTTGGAGGGGAGGTCACCATGAATGAAAGAAAAAGATGTTAAATGACTATTAGCTTGCTAATGTGCAGTTCAAATGTGTCTATTTGCAGATTAGCCTAGGGAATTCAGGATGTTGATTTTTTACGGTCACTTAAGGTTCACAAGGGCCATCATCTGATCTGAGTTCCTTGTGCCCTCATGGACCAGAGCTGAGATTTTGCTAGCAGATTCTTCTATAAACTAATGTTGGAACAGAAAATTCTTGTGGGGGAGAGCCTTGTCCTTTGGTAATCCCATTTCAGCTCATAAAATCAGCGGAAAAAATAACAAAGAAATAAGAAACAAAAGTAAATCATTTTGTACTAGCTACCTCAGCAGAATCAGCCATCACACGGGGGTGTGAAGGGGAAGGGAATGTAACCATCGCTCACACTGGAACCGAGCACATCCTTTGGGTCACCATTACTGCCCAAGAGTGCTCCTCTGCTTTTACTGCCATGCTATGAAGTTTAATGTAGATTTAAGACACTGGCAGGGATTTGTCTTCCTCGGCAGCACGGAGCATTACAGGCATGCTAAAGGGCTCACCTTACCTAAGACAGACTGGCATGCAGTGAGGGTCATGACAGCCACTTGCAGCACTACAGACCTTCTCCTGCCTATGGAAGAATCCTGCCAAGGGTGCCAGGGTTACCGACAGAGCAGTGTTTCCACGATACGCTGTTCTGTATGCCCCCAAACTTGAAGGTAAATTAATTACTTTTGATGAGTAAGATTTTTAAAAGTCACATAATACAATGTACATTATTTCATTTTAATACTTTGTCTTATTCAACATAGCAGAATCTTTTACCCAACTGAAAGTAGAAAGGCCAGTTAAAAAAAATCCACACATAAACCAGCTCCTGCAACCCACAGCATTGCAATCTTCCCAGAGGCTCTGCTGTATTGTGCTTTCTTCCTTTTCTATAAATGAAGTTTCTTCTTTCTACCCCTTCTGGCTGCAAAGATAACCTTCTCAACACAAACCCAGGCACTAGCGTCATTCTGCTGCCGCAGCCAGCCAGACTGGAACAATAACACCAGGAGAGGTGTGAACTTCCTCCCTTTGGCTTAATAGGGTGTTAACTTTGAAGGCTAATTATTTAAATGCTTATGAGAGGACTGCCATCACGGTTAACCATTTTGCTGCTGAACAGCGGGCAGGGACATCTGTCCATCCTTAAGCAACTCGCTCGGAGTGGCACCCACGTGGCCATTCCAGGACAGAAAGCCAGCTTAGCTCCTCATCGCTGCTGGCTGCCCCACACCTCCTGTACTTACTCTTCCCTCTCTCTACTACCGTAAAGCGTTTGGGGGTTGTGGATTGGCAAAGGATTACTTTTAACCGGGCTCGGTTTGATGACCTGGTTAAGAACAGAGGCCCCGGTCAGCAGGCAGGGCAGGGGACAGAGCACCCCACAAGCCGGCGTTGCTGCCAGACCCCTTATGCTGCACATCTCCAGCTTCAACCCTTGAGCTTGCTGTGAAGTCCGACTGCGGGACCAGGATTGCCTGCCTTTTGGGGGCACGCAGCCCATACACGTCGCCCTTGGCGGCCATGCAGTTTACCTCTGCACTGCCCTAGGCTGCTCCCAACTTACCTGGCATGTTGCAAACCCTCGGGAGCAACCAGAGCGTGGGGGACCCCAGCTGCCATGTTCACCCACACAGCCTATGCACAGGCTGGATGAGGAGTTCACTGTCCCCACAGCTGTTCCAGAAGCAGCTCTGCTCGCCATAGGAAGCCCGGTCACCCCTTAGGCTACGTGCCTCATGTTTTCAGGGATGCTCTTCCATGTTTTCAGTGATGCTCCTCCATTTCAAATGAGGATGTTCATTTATTATTCAGTAGTGTTCTTTAACCTGCTAACATCCCAGAACATCAAAGCACTCTGCCCTTTGTAAGATTTCAATCCTTTCAGTACTATGTGCTCAAAATGTATATATACATCTCTTCTTTCTACCCATTTAGCAAAAGGCACCTACGTGCCCTGTACAGATAGGAGACACATACCGCCTCGGTAGTGGTAAAGAGCCTACTTCTCAACAGAAGAACTTTGTTTATTTGACAAGCCACCAGATTTTCACTGTCTTATCCCTGCTGGATGGTTATAGCCTGTTTTTCTGTCCCCTGTCAAACCATCACTGTTGAAAAGACCTGAGGAATCTGCAAGAATATTCCCCTGGGAAGGCTCCAGTGCTCTGAATTGCCAGCAGCCTGCATCAGTTGATTTATCTTCAGCTGAGGGAAGCTCACAACTTCTAGCATTCTTCTTATATCCCAAATTTTTTGAGAGGCATGTTTCTTTTCCGTTTGTTTGTTTTTGGTTTTTTTGCCCAAAGGAAGTTGCTAGCATGAAGCTTTTCAGAAACAAACAGCCAAAGAGCATTATTTTTTTTTAAATCATATCATTCTAAGCTAATTTCATGATTTTTGCAAACTTTATTGTTATTTTGAACAATGGAGCTCGTGGTATCCCTTGTTATTCTTTGTGGAGGGTATACAGCGAGCTCTAGAGAGGCTGGTTACTATGGCAGCTCTGAACTGTTTGACAGTGTTATAATGTTTGCTGATGCTTATTAATTTATCAGAGTGGAAAGAAATGAATAGCTCATACTGATATCACTGGGGGAACTACAAGCCAGATCCTCTAGCTTATGTAAGGCACCAGCGCTGAATGGTGGAAAGGAGGATGAGCAGCAAGTAAACGCTTTACACATCTCAGATTCGGGGACCATTTTAAGCCAGACCACATCCTCTTGCATACTCCTGTATTCTCCAAGACCTGTTTCCAAATTAAAGGGGGAAAACCAGCAAGCACTGAATACCTCTGAAATCCCCAAAAGCTGCATATAAGAAACAGTGATAATCCCAGGAATAAAACCCTCCAACTGAGAATCGGTTCCTTATTTACCATGAAACTGTAATCTTTTCCCGGAAATTACTGAAAAGAGAAAGCTCTTTAAGCTCATCTTTAACATGTTTCCTTTTATTAGCAATACAAAAATCGCCTTTGAGCTTTCTCATTCCTTCCCACTATTTCTGCATATGTATATGCAAATTATTGTACAGATTTCTCTTCACTGAGTACGCTACATATCTCTGAAACAGTTGGCAGGCCCCTGGGGGGGTGTTGCCCAGACAGCTGTGCAATCAGCTGAGTAAATCAGCTAATTAAAGAAACAAAGAAAATGCAAAAATTATTAAAGACGGACTCCTGCTTACAGCATTGTTCAGCACCTCTTTATCTAAAAAAGCACAGCAAGCATGGGATGGAATAAAGGTGCTTGTAAATTGGGGAATGAACTATCGCACACGTGACAATGATGCCATTTTCACTCAAACACTAAGCTGGGATTCATAATATTTATGCCTTGTAGTTTAAATCAATTTAATATAAATTACTCCTGCATTGCATTTCATTTTAAAATGACAAAAGCATGAAATGTAATGTTGGTTTCATAACTGATTTCTGTATGTAAAAAATGGTCATTAACTTTTGCTTGACCTTAGGTGTAGAAGTAATATTGAATTTGCAGAGAGGGTACTCATTATGCTGGTCTAGTTTCCACACAGAAAAATAAGTTCCCAAGGGTCCTAGTGCTACAAGCCATTTCTCAGATCTCAAATAGGAAACAGGACTCCCAAAAATGATGCAAAAACATTTCCTCTCATTGCAGAGTTTATCAAAAGGAACAGGTAACAGCAAGGGTAGGAATCTGCAATGTAAACAGCGCAAAGCCAGTATGGTAAGAAAGGAGCCTGACAGATGTAGATTTGGTGTTGCTGATCCACACACCATTAGGCACCATTCCCTTCCACTGCATTTGAATAACCACAGGAAGGACAAACTTCAGTTTAAACGAGACTCAGGCCCACCTACATTATATAGCCATTGTAAATTAAAGAATGAGCGTACCAAGTAAAGCCACCGATATTTCCCAACTCAGTGGGATTACAGCCAGGAGCCTTTGCTGATATTCTTTTCACATTATCGTACAACTGGTTTTGTTAGGAAGTTCTGGTTATTCTGTTTATCAGAACTGAAGCCTTTTCATCTGGGTTTGAAGGCTCATGTTTCATACAAGGTGGTGGTGCAGTAGAAGAATATAATTTGCAAAACACTTCTGGCTAACCGAGGAAGACATTTTTTAATAGATCATCAACTACTGTTGATTCGCGTCGTGATACATACTAAGGAAAAGCCAAATTTTTACACATACTTTGTGAACATATGAATGCATATCATTTTTTTTATCCAGGAGAAAAAAAGTGGAAAATGAGTTGCAAACACTGTAAAATTACTACAGGAACAGACAAAAGCAATGTTCTTTGTATCAATAGCAGCTCAAGGAAAACCATTGGGTGGCTGAATGCAGAAAGCTTTAACTTTTACCCAGTGCTTTCAGACATCCATTCTCATGTGCGTGATATTTAAAATAAAATAAAAAAAATAATCAAGTGTCAGTGAAGGTATCTATAGCAGTGTTGCCTGAAAGGAGACATTGGAAGGGTGGAGAAGAGCCCATTACGTGATCAGCTGACATGGGGAGAATGAGTGCTGGGAACTGATCAAACGAGGAGGTACGGGCAGTCACTGAGCAGGCTGGCGCAAAGCAAAACACCGCACTCTCTATTCCATGGAAACATCCTCGGGGCATGGCCAGGAAAGGAGCAGGAAACAAAGAGGACTCTGAATAAATAAATTCTGTGAACTCTCTGCAAATGCCTCTCCCAAAGCACTGGAAACAAAACATTCACCTGGGAATTGGTTTTTTTTGCACAACTGCTCTCTTTCCGACCTTACCGTGCAATCCCTTTTTGTGTAGGTGTAAAACATCTGTCACCTACACAGCTATTCTGCTTTGCTCATTTCTCCTACGTGATCCTTACAGATCACACAGAAAGAACTATGCCCAAAGTTCTGAAACAACTGCAAAACCCAGACCATAAGCTGCCAAAATCCCTCTCAGCATAATTCCCACCAGAGAGCTCTTTGGAGCCCTTTTCCTTCTTTTTCCAAGGCTCAAAGTCCATTCTGCTTTACATCAGCTGCTGAATACACAAAGGCTGCTGAACATAACTGTGTAGTCCATTCACTGATGTTGTCCAGGGCACTTCCCACTCCCAGCATTGATTGCTCCGGGTGGGCACAAAGCAGGTGCACTGCACAGCAGAGCTGTTCCTGACCGGCCAATGTGATGATGAGCACCATTCCCCAGGGCTAGAAGGGGTCTGATCCTATCCTTTTGAAGCGCTGCCTAATGTCAGGAGTAATGGAAGAATCCCATGGGATGCAAGAAGATATGGGTCCCTAGGGGTGGGCATTCCCTTCAATAAGGCATAAAACGTTTTAAAAAGATCACTTAAAGAAGCCAACATCATTACCTCCATTACTTCAAGGCATGAAACCCTCAAAGCACAATGTAACTTTTAAAATATTCCTAGCTATGTTTTCAGGTGAAACTTTTATTTGGAACCCCATTTCAATGGGCAGAGGAAAACTAAAGATAAAGTTACCAGGATTTACAAGAAGCCTGACACTCCTGCACCCTTACTTTGAGTGGCCATTTCTCCAGGATAAATGCCATTATTAACACTTGCAGAAGAACTCTTATTCCACACATTTTGCTAAGTTTGACCCTTGCTTTAAAGAACTGGATGGTTGGAGAAACTGAAAATTGTAATGAAATAAGGTCTTACTTAAGTCAAGTAAATAAATCCACTGAAAAGATACACAGAAAAGCAGCAAGATACTACTGATATTAACCTTTTCCCACCCTTCAAACTTTATCAATTTTTCCACAAGTGAAAATGCACACCTCTCTGGCACATGACTGCTGCTTTATTCTGTAAACAGGAGCAAGGTTTTTTTTTTTTATCCCACATTATGCCCTTTTTCAGGGACATAAAACAAGTGATAATAAACAGCACATTTTACACTAGAGATATTGTATACTGCTTGTTTAAAAAAACTGTAACTTCAAAGGGTACTTAATATGTTTGAGATTTAAATGCAATACTGAACTGCTCCATTCTTGAATGACCTTTGAGCATGTATCTGTAACCTCATTTTCAAGTATGTGTATAAACCTAATTCAAATTCATAATGATTTCCAAAGGTTTTGCTAATTATTGTGGAGTAAAGTTACCAAGAAGTCTCACAAGGATCTGTGCTACTTGGGGAGAAGGGCTGAATGGTAAAGATGCAGTTTCCTGAGTTAACTAAGCTGATAAAAGAGCTTAATGCTCCCAAAAGGGCCTTTCTGGGCTCCTTCCCACATCCCTCCACCTCCTGACCCTGATAAGAAGCTGTCACGCTCACTTTGTGCCATCTCCAGCACATGTTGCTGCAATACTGCATGTCGTTCTGGCTGCCCCATCTCAAAAATAATATAACAGAAGTGGCAAAAATGATCAGATTTAATGGAATAGATTTGGTATGAGGAATGACTAGCGATTTAGCCTGGAAATGAGATGACTCACAGGGGTATGACAGAGGTACACAAAATCACACAATAGTATGATGGTGAACTGGGAACGGATTATTCACCACTTTGCATCACCAAAGAGCTGTATCACAACAGAGTGAGGGTCGTGGGGAATGCCTTTAAAATAAAGAAAAAAATATACTTTCACGTATCACGCACATGAATTGTGGGACTCGCTGTGACAAGAAATGATGAAGATCAGGAGTATAAGCAGGCTCAAAAAGCAATTTGATAAATTAAGAGAGAAAAGGTTCACCAAGGGCTACCTAACACAGCAGTGTGGGTACAGCAAAATCCCCCTAGCACAGACTGGTAGATGCTGAGTACGCACATCAGAAGCAGGATCGTTTGTATTTGCTCTGTGTCTCTACTCTAAGCATCCCCTACTCATCACTCACAGTAAGATTGGAGCTGGATGGACTTTTAACCTGACCCAGCCTGGCCGTTCTCATGTTTTTAACCGGGCTGACATTGCCTGGAGTGTGTTCGAGTCGAGTCACGCAATCAGCTCTGACAGCAGTGCTGTAGAGGTGGCGCAGTGGCTGGGGAAAGGAATAGCTATTCACAGCTTGCTTTTCATTCATGTCGGCAAAGCTCAAGCCCCAGTGACTGCTTCAGATTGAATCGTCTGCCCCTAAAATAAAAATACTAAGCAGATCACATAGGCAGTTAAGCCTTGACAGAAGCAATACAAAAGAAAAGGGGAAGGGTGGATATGCATACATTTATGTCAGAATAGGGTGGAGGCAATCCGGAAGATCTCAAATATAAAGTTAATACATTGCAGAAGTCCTATTATTATGAATAAAATGTAAATAACCCATTTTTTTTAAATAAAAATCAATAGAGCTTCTCAATTTAAGAATGGCATGACCAAAAAGTATCTAACTATATTGTGGAAACCCAAATATCATTTTTAAGAGGGAGCAAAACCACACACAAGTGCTCGGGCTTTTGTAGCTGCCCTGCCCTTCACAGCCACAGCCCTGTCGCTGCTCCTGCAATGCCTGGGGAGAAGCTGCCATCGCACTTTTCCCACCTCATCGATACTCTGTCAGCTCTTATTTAGCCCCTGTATTCAGAAACACAAGGACCAGAGCCATGCTCTTCCTAATGGCCCTTTGCACAAATAAAATTATAGAAATTCCTTTAGATATAAAGTTAAAGTAATTTGCTGGGTGATGCCATGGGGTGCATCTAGGTTCACGCACCGCAATACAAGGTGTCTTGTTTGTAGGTGGGACTAACATCAGTTCAGAGCATCTACCTGACAGACTTTGATCTGTTCAGATGTACCTGTGTCACTATGCCACCGGCTAAAGCCTCCAGCCTTAGGCTACTTGCTGCTTTTTATCCTTGTTTTAGTTACCATCTCTAACACATAAGAAACATGTCATGAGCCATGACAAGCAATTGAGATAAATGCCAGCCCCTGTAAACCTTCAGACTAGAGGCTGCATTTCTGTTATGTTTCAGCGCATCTGTGGAAGCCATCAGAAACCAGCAAGCTATAAACACAACAACTCTAATGCCAAGTGCCTACAATTAAAAAAAAAAAAAAAAAAGTTATCTTCTACTCACGTTACTTGCTTCCCCACGAACTTTTACTAAACCAAAGACGACAGCATTTAATCTGTTTATTTCTAAGGTTAAGCACGAGCAATTTTAATGCATTTTTATAAGCCACAGAGAAGTGCACAAGCTCATTTTCCCCTCTTAGGTCACCTTTATTATGAGAGCTTTATTCTAATGAAATGTAAATGTGCTTTCTAGTCAACAGTGCTAGTGCAGTCCATCAAAGTTTCAGGATTACAGACATTAATTTTTACTCTTTTTTTAGTTTTATTTGCAAAGAAGCTAAAAATGCTGAGCTCCCTCTGCATGAGGGCTCTCAAGTACCTCTCTATCAGCTTATACCTTGCTATTGGAGTGGGATACATGTGGTACACATCTGAAATATGAAAATGGAGCACTTTTCCACAGTGTAGAAGTTTTTCACTTTTCAGGTTCTGCATTTTTCCTTCAGCCATCTGTCAGTTTTATGTGTTTCTCCTATTCTTCCAGCCCACATGAAAAACAGAAGACCACCTCTTGGGGAAAGGCATTCTCCCCCACACCCTACTGACTTTTTATTTTCGGTTAGCCAACATTCAGGTCAAGTCAGATCCTGTACCAGCAAGAATTTGATACTCTGCCCTACCTCACAGCAGACTCAGGTCTCAACCTTTGTTTTCAAAGCATTTTGTCAGTAGATACAGTCTAAATCTCTGAAACAGCCATTCTGGCCCAAGAACTGAAATAGTTATAATTATTACTTCTCATATATATATATACTAGGAAGCAAACCCAAGCTTCATTTAAACAAAAATAAACTGTTTCACCCCGGTAACCAAATGCGGTGGTTAGCAATAGCAAACCTTCCTAGTTGGACCCTCTTCACCTCTTGCAGAGGGAGCTGTGGCATTTGTGGCTTGTATAGCACTTTTCATGCGATGTAACCCAGTGATTACAACAACAGTCCTAGACAAGTAATAGGAAAGCTTTAATCAGCCAGTTTTTCTAGTACAATTAAATCACTGTAAAGTGCCTCTTTAAGGGCAGAGGTATATCCAGAAATTAAAGTAATTCAGGAACAAATTACACAGTCCTTGCGTTAAGCAAAAATACTCTTTTTTTTTGCTTTCACTGGTAGTGCTAACCAGCTATCTAGAGGAAATATTTTGAAACACTGTAATTTAAAAACCACCAAACCATCAAAAACAGTACAGGAACTTCTGCACAACCGCTTTGGTTTTTGGGCTGCCAGTCTCTAGGAAAGCTCTCAGCTAACGAACCGATTACCCACTGCAGGCAGGTTCCAGCCAGCAGGTTAGGACCGTGCCCGTCGCCTGCGGTCCCCGTTCACGAATCCCAGGGCAGATGAGCCAGGCGCCCACGCTGTTCACACCAGCCTGGAAGACACCCAGGGCAGCTGGCCCAATAGCCACATTCCACTCTTTTCAAGCCAAAATAAACTCTTTGTCTGATCTTGGTTGGTTTATTTCCTGGAATTATATGTAGTCTTGGAGAGGGTTAGAAGAACAGTATCTTCGAAAGATACTGTGGATTCTAGCTCCAGAAGTACTTTCTCTGAAATATGCTTCACTTCACCAGGCACAGCATACCATAGCTTGATTACTAACAGTAGCTGTTACACTGTGAATTTAACCATCAGCAATAAAATAAAAAAGCATAATCAACCACCCTAATTTACTCTGTTCTTACTGTAGTAAAGGCATTAACTTAAATTAGACCTTACAGTTATGCCTGATCATGTAGTCATTTTTTACAGTCATCCAAGATGAGGCATAAAGAAATGCAAATTTCAACAACAAGCATGCACTAGTTAAACTGACTACAGAGGTATCTTTTGTTCAGATCTAAACTGATATTTTAAGTGTTTACATTAATGTATTAGGAAAGGCTGGTCAGCACTTCAGAGCTCTATAGGGAGCTTTGTTTATTTAAGGCTGTGATTTTTAACTAAAATATTTCTACCTGCTCAGTGTGGGTTGCTATTACACTAGTATAAAGGAGACGCCAAGAGCTATCCTCCTTTTCCATTTTCATCTCCTGCACCTTATTCCTAATCCAACTCCATCCCATTTTCTACTGACAAAACCATTTACGTAGCCATCCACTGAAAGGAAATGAGAGGCTAATTCAGGTTAAAATCAACTCTTTTGGGGAATGGAGTTTTTATTTCTTGCCAGTAGCGGTAATAATAATTGCAAACACAACTGCTGAGAAGTAGGGAAAAAGATTTCTTAGAACTGTATAACCACTAAGTAGAAAGGTACATGGCACCATACTCTTAGTCCATTTTACAGCAAAAGTAAAGGTTACCTGGAGCCCTTCCTTAAAGTAGCCTGGTTTTGCCTGCACTGAAGCAGAGCAGAAGCATTTCCATGTTCAGCCATTATAATTCAGGTGGGACTGGGGTGATACCAGGTAAGAGCAAGCAGCTGAAGGGTGTTAACATCACAAACTACTACAGCAGTTTCAAAAGCAAAGCTATGACACAGAAGCAATTTAGGTCTGAATTCACACTTACATTTGTGTTTACTTTCTGCAGACTTACATTTACAGATGACTGTGGATATAACCTACGGGTTCTTCTATTTCCAGACAAAAATGCATCAAACTGTATTTAGAATATTTTTGTAATACTTAACATCTTCACAAGGAAATATTTGCTAATATGCCAGCCACATCTTCTTGGTGCCTCCAGCTTAAGATATCAAGTTGTGTGTAGTGTGCGTGTTGTGTGTAATAACTTTTGTGCTGTACTGGTAAGACACAGATAGACAGAAGACAGATACAGATATTATGACACAGTAATATTAACAGCTCAGAAAATAGCTCAAACAGTGCAAGATCCGTGACCTCAACTTCTAGCAAAATCACTGAAGATCACAAGAGATGCTCAGTGAGAATGCTCCCAAAGACCTCAATGGCTTTGGGAACACGCCAATAACTTAAGGCAACTCCACCTCTGTTTTACTTTAGAAATGCATTCAACTCTCATTTCGTCACGTGCAGTTTGCCCTTGCTGCAGATTAACTGCACTATACATGACGACACCAGAGAGTTAACTCTGTGTAGAGTCAGATCTAGCCAAGTAGGTTTTGTTAGTTCCCATGCAGTGCCTGGAGAGCCCCGCTCCCTTGCTTCCACTCCAGCTCAGCAATGCAGATACCTTCTGAAAGTAGCTGTGCTACCAAACCCTGATGGAGCTGAGATGACCCCATATTTCAGTGCCTTTGCACTCTATCACCAGCATTTGCTGTAAATGCTTATATTGTCCAAGAGTATCAATTATCCATCTGCCTTTCCCCTTCTACTGCCCTGATAACAGAGACTTGCCTCTACAGCCATACGGATGTATAGACAAGTCTTCAGGAAAGAACACCTTCATGCATGAAGTTGTCCTCTTGCTTTAGCATAAGGAAATACACCTGACTGGGCAGGTAAAACACAGTGAAGATGGCATGAGATACTGGGCCATAAAAGAAAACATAGGAAAATTATCAACTTATTTGTCTTAAATGCATGTCAAATAAAGACATAAGCTTCTTTTATAAAGTGCAAGCGCAGAGAAAACAGTGGTTCTGGTCAGAAAGAAACCCACCTTTACATTCAACTGTAACACTCTGATTTTATCAGCAAGGTCATTAGTTGTGACGAGCTAGGGGAAACGAAGCTTGACAGTAATTGCATTATGCTATATACACAGGTTCTCCAACGATAGAGGAACGAGTTCTGCTATCTTTGCTTCTCCATGTTAATAAGACAGCAATGGCAATTCAAATACTTCAATAAATGACAAAAGGGAACAGCGTTACAAAACCCCCTCTAAAGTCCAGCCTGACTCACCTGACTTCCTTGCTTTCAAGGCAATGACAGCAGCCAGTTCTCTCTGTACCTAAAATACCAGGAAAACAAAGGATGGTTATAGTTATTAGCACAGTCAAACAAAACAAAATGCAATACTGGTAAGATACTGACTATCAATCCTTTGGAGCAATCAACTGCACGTGGAATTATGCAGGTACTTGGTTTTGAAACTACAGTCACTTTTCCTAGAAAATCTATTTCCTTTTCAGCCTGGAATTCTGTGACAACTATTTTATTTTTTTTAACTTTAATTTCATGTAAATACTGCACATTCCTTAGGAAATGGGCAATGCAGTAGCACGACCTGTAATTTATTTGCACAGCGTATCTATTTCTCAAGCACACACTTGAAGCTTCTTCCTTTCCTTGTTAAATGTTTGGTTTGCCTCTGCTGAGCACACTGTAATGCCGGATTTATTGTGTGACTCCAGGATAAGTGAGTTCTCCATGCTGAGGTTTGGCTGAGGTTCCCATATATAACTGACATTCGCTCTTTGGAGTCTTCAGGAGGAAACAACCTCTCCTAATAGAGAGAGCATAGGCTGAGCATTTCAGGACCAAAATTTAGCTGAAGATGAACATGCAGAAGTAAGAGCTATCTGATTTCCAGGTTTACAGGCTACCTCACTAGCCTGTGATGAAACAGCCCTGCCACACTAGCCAGCTCCCTTCCTCAGCCTCTTGTCTCTGCTTCCTTCATATTTTCCCTATAAGCTTTACACAACCCGCCACTGTCCCTTTAGCCAGCTCAGCTCTACATCCACTTCTCTCCACAGGTCTGCTCCTTTTCCTATCAGTAAAATTCTGTATTGTGCACTATTTGTATGCTTCGTACTTCCTCACTGCCATCATCTGTCCCACTGCAGCTGCGTCAAGTGCCCTGCACTTGACCTACAGCACCCCAGACACTCTCTCCTGCACACACATCGGTTCTTCCCTTCCTCTGCCCCATCCATGCTCTCAGACTCTTCTGTACACCTCCCACCTTCTTCCAATTTCCCTCATTTTCCCAAGACAGCCTGTCTTTAGTACTTAAAAAAAAAATACGGGACATTCCAACTATTTTTCTAGGGATTGCCTTACCTCTCTGTACAAAGTCTCCCGCAGCGCATACTAGCCGTCTTGTCTAACAGACCTATGCAAAGTTCAAGGCTATTCTGCAGTAGGAGTTTTGACATCCAGTTTCTGAGAGCATGTAAAATTCAAAACATCACTCACAAGTATTGTGGTATGATCAGAATAAGGCACAAAGCCCATGAAGGATCCCTGAAGTAATACAGTTACTAACAACTGTCAACATCCTGCTCTCACGACTCTGAAGAAAAGTTTGAAAATGTGAAACAAGAATAGTTAACATTATATTGGTCTGAGCAGAAAAAAAAAGACAAAATCACTCAGGACACCTCAGTACAACAGTAACTCCAGCATCTGCTGGTCAGATACTCAGCAGCACGCTCTACATGTGGCAGAAGGCAGTCATACCAGAGGCCACATCCTTCCTCTGCTTGCATCCTTCCTTCCCTTGTGGCAAAGGACGAGAGAGCTTTTTTTGCTGTCCTTGCAAGGTACAAGGATCTTTTCTACTCCTTGATGCTGCCCCACTGAGAGGGACAGAGTTTTCTGCCACTCCAAGCAGGAAAATATGAGGGCAGTGCCACGGTTTTCTTAAATGTCATCCTGTTTCCAGCACAATTGTGCAAGCTGGCAGTATTACCTTCCCTTCCTTCCTTCCTGTACACTCATTCCCATGTCTGGAGAACTGTTAATCATGGTTAATGTAAGCATAAACTGCAAGTAAGATAGGAAAGATCTGTTCTTCTGTGGAAAAACAACTTTTGTGCTTGCTTGCTTGCAGCAATTAATATACACTAGTAATAATACATACAAACTATCCAGAGTTAGAGTGGGATTTTCAATAAAAGCCCAGGTTCTTTCTGAATACCACCACCATGACTTTTTGTGGCTAAACTGCTCAGACCCTCTCCCTTCCTTAAACTCAGCAGGAGGTACCAATGTTGATGCCCTGGATCCTGGTCTGTTCTCACAGGTTACTGACAGTAAGAAACAGTGCATTGATGTATCATCCTTATCTTTTAGCATTTAATAAATACATTATCTCAAGATTAGCCTTAGGAGACACTACAATCTGCAACAGTTGTAAACATACCAATTAACCCAATCAAACAATTGAAAAATGCAAATTTCTCCATAAGTGTAAAGAAAACCCCATCTTCTCAGAAGAAAAATCAGCATTGTGGCCTCCTGTGGTTCTATTTGCAGTACAACTTTTGCTTATAAGGTGGCACTTTTAAAGTCTGAAAGACAGGGCTAAGATCACAGGCAATAAAAAGGCTGTTTTTCTGTGTTTTGTCTCTGTTATGCAAAATCGCAGAATCGTAGAATCATAAAATTGTCTAGGTTGGAAGGGACCTTTGAGATTATCAAGTCCAACTATCACCCTAACACTGCCAAAACCACCACTAAGCCATGTCCCTAAGCACCACGTCTACACATCTTTTAAATACCTCCAGGGATGGCAACTCCACCACGTCCCTGGGCAGCCTGTTCCAATGCTCGATAATCCTTTTGGTGAAGAAATTTTTCCTAATATCCATCCTAACCTACCCTAGTGTAACTTGAGGCCATTTCCTCTTGTCCCATCGCTTGTTACTAGCAAGAAGAGGTTGACCCCCACCTCTCTACAACCTCCTTTCAGGTAGCTGTAGAGTGTGATAAGGTCTCCCCCTCAGCCTCCTTTTCTCCAGGCTAAACAGCCCCAGTTCCCTCAGCCGCTCCTCCTAAGACTTGTCCTCCAGACCCCTCACCAGCTTCACTGCTGTTCTCTGGACATGCTCCAGCACCTCAATGTCTTTCTTGTAGTGAGGGACCCACTACAACAATATCTCATTGTTTGCTGTGTGCCAGGAATGCATCTGGCATATTTCTTAATCTGAGCAAAACCCTTCAGTTAAAGCAGGAGAAAATATTGTTCCTCTAGTCTTAATATTAAGCAACCATGCCTTCGCAAAGGGTTTCATCCTGAGGGTCTGATCTCCCTCTCATACGACTCACTCAAATCACAAAGAATTGGTACTGCTGAGCATCCTTCTGGATTTGCTTGGTGTCCCTAGATTTCATAATCTATATGCTTTTGTCTATTTTAGCGTAAATGCACTTGACATCTCTGCTGGACATGCAATTCCTATGCATCATTACACTGATGGAAATCCATGTGCAACATTCATTCCTCACTGCACACATGCTACACGTTATCATACTTCTTCCTAATAGGATTTCAGTTACTGCATGTTTGACAAAAATCGATAGTTGCACATCACATTGAAGATAATAATGTGGACTCAAAGTAAAATACACATTCAAACAAGAGCTATGCTTACGATAATAAATTGAGATATTAAGCACAAAAAAAATGGTTTATACATATAGCTCGTCGCTACAAAGCTAACGTTATCTAAATAGTATTCCATTTTGAGTAGCATTGCAGGTGTCAAAACTGATCCAGTTTAAAGGCCAGCTTACCACACAGGATTTACAGAAATATTATGAAAGTCTGAAAAAGAACAGTTTGAGTGTGTTGCTGGCATGTTACCACATTTTAATCAGTTTTCTTTTTGCAATATGGAAGAGCAAGAGCGTGCATACAGAGTGGTACCCACATATACTTCTGCTTGATTAAATACAAATGGCGTATTTATATGGTGAATCTTCTCATCTTTAAAGGACAGAGGTAGAGATTTTTCAAAAGTAAATGACAACAATTGTTCTTCTCTTATCCATGAATCTGGTCATTTTATCATAGAAGGCATACTTGTGCATCTAGTAGACAATGCACATCAGCTATACTTTTTCCCCCTCTCCTTTTTCTGCCTATAGTAGTCTTTTGTGAAACAGTATTCTAGTTGTCAATGTGCCAAATAGGACTTCAGATCTAGAGACAAAGTGGCAATCCTTACAGAATCTCAAAATGAAATCCTGCAACAGAAAACTCTAAACTGCAGGGTTTTGAAAAAAGAAGAAAGTCTAGTTCACATTTTTGCGTCCAAAGTGATGATAGTTTGATGGACTCTAAACAAAAGTAGTATTGGCTGACGTCTTAAAGTACCAGAAAACTGTATTTCCCATATACACTGCCTGAGCATCCTGATACTCTATTCTGTCCCATCACAAGGTAAGGTAAGGGCTTTGCAGTGGAAACACTCATAGCCATCCCTCTGTGCTCTGGTTTTAGCAGACAAGACATTGAATATGAAGCTGCTTTTTGGGACATGACATGGGATGCATGACAGCTCTGGAATGCTTCTTTAAACCCAGGAGTATTCATTGCATTTTCTTAAAAATTCATGCCCAAAAAGATTATCCGATGCAAATGTATTTCAACTGGCATGTTGCATTGCTTGCATGTCATCTGCCTTTACAATTTAAATTTAATGGTGTTGTCAGTGCCTTGTTGTAATGGAGCATATGATATGAGCATATAATTCAATAGGCTTCATTCAGTTATCTTGACTGACTCTGCTTCCTCCATCATAGAATACAGCGTAAAGAAAAAGTGAGACCTCTGATGAGTTAGTTTCTTACCTTTTGTATCTGACTCTGCTCTTAAAAGAGATGTATTCCATACATTATGCACAAATTAAGATGATAAAGAAACCTCTGCAGTTCTTTCCCTGCCGCCCTTCTGACTTGGCATCATTCCACAGCTATCGTTATTATCTTCTACAATCTCTGTAACCATTGTTAAAACCAAGAGTGCATTTCCCTAACTAATCAGTTCTAGACTGGCTGAATCATCCAAAAAAAAATAATCAAAAAATATCACAAACTGTGCGGTTTGAAGAACTGTGCAGAATGTGAAAAGTGGAAGTGCACAAGAGAAACAACACCTGGTCACAAAAAGCAGTAAGGAGTAAGTAATAAAAGAAAGGCTGATGCAGAAGATCAAGCCACAGTAAAGAAAAAGAGGTGGAGAGAGGAATTCACCAGACTTGTACAGATGCCTATGTCTGTGCTTGTCACTCTATAACCCCTTCACAGAGAGCATGTGCCTTACCGGTGGAGCCTAAGGTATGACTGTTTTTCCCTAAAGTAGACTTTCAAAATGAATCATACCTTCAGCATCCCAAAAGTGCCTATTTCTGCTCCCCAGCTGTAAGGAGTGCCTGGGGAAGCTCGCTCAGATGTAGATGCCTGCCATATGAACACTTGTATTTAGGTGAGGTGAGTCCCACCCTCTGCAACAGCAATAGCTTTTACAGAGTTACAGAAATATATAATTAGACATTACACACATGCACGCTTACAGTTTTTCCTGTGCTTTCAGATGCTAAAACAGTGACTTATATTTTCGGCACACAGATTCTTCCAGCATTGCTTGGGCTGGATCTTCACAATCAGTTTAGGTTTGAAAATTTGTGAGTTTAATCGCCCCAAAAAGAAAAGCTGACACAGAAGCATCCTTCTGACCTGACACAGAATGGTTTATTCCATTACAAAAAAAAAAGCAGAAAGAAAAGCAGAAGAAATGGTGGTACTATCAACACCAATGGGATTGGAACCTCCAAACCTAGAAATGTACAAAAAATCTCTGATTGCTTTAGTGCTGGGCTGGAAGTAAGGTTTGAGGGATTTTTTTCACTTCTGAAACCCTGAAGAGTATTGTGAACAGGATTCTAAATTACAAATTCTTCAAGAAAGAGTGGTTTGATCCTATACAAAATACATAAACATTCAGTGAGCCAGAAAGCAAGACAGTGTGAACACATTTCCAACCACGGCTAATACCTTCACTTTTGGTTTCCAGCTCCTGCTCACAGGACTCTCTTTTTCCAAAAAAATTCCAAAGCTGGCAGCAAAAAAAAAAAAAAAAAAACAAAAAAAAAAANAGAGAGAGAACCTGTATCCTGGTGAGTCCAGCCCTCTGCTGAGTGGTGCAAGCTGAGGGTTCAAATTCCCTTGGGATACATAAAGGCTCTCCATAAACTCGCAGTGAGTTCTTTAGATACCAGTCTACTATATGGAGGAAAAGCAATATTCTAGAGGGATAACAGGGAGAAGTTCACATACAGTTGTTAATATTTGGAGGAGTCTGCTCTGGTCTTACATCTTTTCCCCAGGGTTAGACTAGAAAATCATTACAGAGAGCCTGCACAGTTTTGTGGAAAATCAGAAAACGCAGGAGAAAAGATCAGTCTTTTTGATGCCCCTATGGCAATAGATGGGTCCCAGACCATCTGGAGATGCAACTGCCTAATTTTTCTTTATCTAGTTAACTACAGAAATAACATGGTTCATTTAAAAAAAAAAAAAACTGTCCATGTGCCCCTGTACTGGAATCACTCAGGATGTAGTTCAAAGGTTTGACCTTGCGAGCTAGATGTGAAGCACTCTGAACTCACTGCCAATTACTCACATGTTTAAGAATATGCATTTTACTCAAGTGTATCCAGTAACAGTTAGATCCAGTTCTTTAACTCAAAAAGTCACTTTATTTTGTTGAGTGTTTCCCTTTTTTTAACTGATGAAAAAAATCATCTGGTTTTGAGAGGCAAAGCTTTTGAGGGGTACTGGCAATGTTTTATGGAGTTGGTAGCTTTGTGGGTTTTAGAAGAGATATTAGTTTGCAAACAGTATTTTATGTTTTTCTAATTTTTCCTCTCCACAGAACTAAAAATAGAGGATATTGAGATTCTGAGTTCTTTCATTTTCAGTTAGGAAAAAAGGTAGATGAAACAAGGAATTTTAATATAGAGAAAATAAAAAAATAAAAAACAATTTTAAAACACAAAAATTTCTAATTTGAAATCATTTTTGCATGAGGTTGAGCATACAGAACCACTGGCTTTCCTAACACATTACAAAATGTCTTTTGTAAAGATATTTGTCTTTACAAAATAGAGCACAAATTCTCCTTCGTTTCCAGTTTTCAGCAATTTCAACATAGCACTTCATTCATTTTACTTAAAATAGCTCTTATCCTCATGCCTTTTTCGTGGCAACTTCACCCTGCTTGGTTCACTTTCATCTCTGAACTTTCTCACATCCCCAAAACAAAACTAGCACTAATTCCATGTTTTGCAGATACCATGATTTAGGTGTGATGCTCGCAGAACCATACGGTCACAGAATGGTTGAGGTACGAAGGCACCTCTGGAGGTCATCTGATCCAAATCCCTGCTCAAAAGCAGGGTCAGCTGGAGCAAGTTTCTCAGGACCATGTCCAGTTGAGTTCTGAACATCTCCAAGGATGGAGTATCCACTACCTTTCTGGGTAACCTGCTCTACTGTTTGATTACCCTCATGGTAAGTAAGTTTTTTCTTATGTAGAATTTCTTGAATTTCAGTTTGTGGCACTGCTTCTTGTCCCATCACAAGACGTCACCAAGAAAAGCCTGGCTCTGTATTCTTTATACCCTTCCATCAGGTATTTATACACATATCCTCCCATAGCCTTCTGTTCGCCAAGCTCAACTCCCAGTTCTCTCAGCCTCTCCTTGCAAGTCAAATACACTACTCCCCTGGCTGTCTTCATGGTCATTCACGTACACTCCAGTACATCCACATGTCTTTTGTACTGGGAGTTCGGAACCAGACCCAACACTGCAAATGTGTCACACCTGTGCTGAGTAGAGGGGAATGATCACCTCCTGATCATTCCCAAAGGTAACGCTCTTACCAATACAGCCCAGGAGGCAGTTGGCTTTCTTTGCCACGAGGGCACATTTCTGGCTCATGTTCAACCTGCTGTCCACCAGGACCCCTATGCCCGTTTCTGCAAAGCTGCTTTTCAGTCAGCCCCCAGCTTGTACAGGAGCATGAGGTTATTTCTCCCAGATGTAGGACATTGCACTGCCCTTTGTTGAACTTCATGAGATTCTTTTTGGCCCGTCTGTCCAGCCTGTCAAGGTCCTTCTGAATGGCAGCACACCCATCTGGTGTATCGACTGTTCCTCCCAGTTTTGCATCACCTCCTAATTTGTTGAGTGTGCACTCTGTACCACTGTACAGATTGGATTAGATCAAGTGAATCTAGCTTACCCTTCTGAAGTCCTGTCTGTCTGCTTCTTAGAACAATGATCTTACAAAACAAAAAAGATGCACCAAACTCTAGCACAGACAGGATAAGCTGTTGTTTATTATGACAGAGTTTATTGAGGCTAAACACAGTTGGGAAGCCAGATAGCCAGGTTTCCCAGGTGGGTCTCCTGAGACGACTACGATAATCTATGCCAGGGCTGCTGAGACCCTTTCATTCCCTTTGTTCCCCACCCCGTCATTGTCTTCA
Source organism: Ibidorhyncha struthersii (assembly GCA_013398815.1). NCBI lineage: Eukaryota > Metazoa > Chordata > Aves > Charadriiformes > Charadriidae > Ibidorhyncha > Ibidorhyncha struthersii. The sequence goes on from VZSZ01002053.1 coordinate 401,271, forward strand.
CACTGATGTCCACTTGACCAAGAGGATCTAAGTGTAAGCTACCTGGCAGAAAAATCACCATGATCCTCCAATGGGCCATGAATAGCATGGATTACAAGAGAGCAGCTGCAGCAGTCCTTGCTTGGACTGATTTTAATAGCTTTGGAACTGCACACTTAGACCTCAGGAAAGTTTCCTCCTTTCAGAGACAAAAAAGTAGTTTGCATTACAAAAACCTGCTCACTAAGACGAAGTCTTTAATTTGAAAGGATCCAAAACATGACAATATTTCAAACATGATCAGTACAAACTTTGATGCAGTGACCTTACCGCAGAAGTGAGACGAGCAAGAATTTCAGCATTGGTTTCTGCCGTATCTTCTATTTTTTGATCAGGCCTTAAAAAAATAAAAAGAAGATTTTATTATTTCTTTCATTCTGTTTCAACATCTTTTGATTCCTGGAAAGCAAGGAACTGTGTAGCCACAGGCACTAATGTAAAAAGAGCTTTCGAGTTTCCACATCAAAATGACGACTGCAAGGTGACAATAATTAATTGTGTCAGTAACAACAGAGTACACCCTTTGTCCCTTGCTGTCAAGAACTCTTTTGATTGGATTAACGTAAAACAGTGAGAGAATTCTTCAACTATACAGATTATCTAAAGAACTGAAGAATGTAGGACCCTCTTAGCTCAGAGTTGCTTATTTGAACGCATACTTTGCTCTGCTAAAAACATACTCCATCAAATGAGCAAAGAGTTTTCCATCTGCCCACCACCTAGCTTTGCTAAGGTGTGGAGGAACACCTATGGAATGTAAGCTCACACAGATGAAAGCAGACAATATCAAAAATCATTATGTGACATGTGAAGTTTGATATTTAAAAAAAAAATATGTGAAAATGAAAAGAATACATGTAAGAAGCCATAAATTAGCAAACTAAAGCAACAGCTGAGAACACTATTAGGTTGTCTTGACAGTTACTCACAAGACAGAGGGACGTAATGTGTCTTTGCAAAAGTGAAGCAGCGCAGGAAGAACCCTTCTAGAAGCTGTCACAGAAGCCTGGCCCACGTGGAAAAAAACACGCAAAAGCTGTTGTGGACAGCAGGGGATAGGACAGTGTTTTTCTTTAAAACAGCCTAATTCCCATCACTAAAACATCTGCCAGCCTTTTAGAAGGTTTATTGATAATCAGAAGAAAGGCACCAATACGATAGGGTTACTACTATGGGAAGAAGAAAAACAAAATGCCCTCGAGATCTTTACTTTTCACGATATTCAAGAAGTGTGGCATGCCTGCAAACTGAGCAGATACACAAAACTGCAGCTGCTGTAATAAACATAAATCCCAGGTATTAGCACAAGCTTCTATCTTTGACTAAATTATGTAATTGCTCATGTGCCTTGACGTGTTTAGCGAGAGAGCTGACAACATGTCTGGAATATGCAGGTGGTATATTGTGGTACTGACATCCCATGTCCAAAAATTTCCTTCTCTGATTAAAAAATTAAGGTCAGAAAGCACAGAATGACACATGCATTCATTTTGGGACAAGCATATTCAGACCAAAATGCTAATTCAGATTAGATATCACAATTATTTTCACAACAGCCTTTCCTGTTCAAAGAAAAATGGGATTTAACATTTTAAGTGTTACAAACAGCCCAAAAGAAATAAATGAATGCAGTTTCATTTACAAAGACTGATTTATTCAGTCTTTCTCTTTATAATTTGGAATTAGATTAAAATAACCGACCTCTTTAGATGCCTGTGTTTCCCTACACATCTGATCTCTCAGAACCAGGCTAGGACCTGGTTCTTCTAAACTGGAGGCAAAAGATAGTAGCTCAGTAGACACAGCCACAGATGCAATCTATAAACCCACAACAGCATATAGCACAGCTATTTCCATCTTGGGCCTTTATCACTTCATCTTCTATTTAAAAATACTCCTGGTATTCATCCGCATATGAGAATCAAATACTTCTGAAACCATTCATATACTAAAAATTACAGTCAGCTCTCCAAAATCAGAGAGGAAGAGTATTATGATACCCAGGCTAACAGAAAAATGGATACTGAGGACCAGAAACAGGACAGATCTCACCCTATTTTTTTTTATTATTTTTTTTTCAAAAGGGGCCAGCCAAGGCCTAGGAGGGCTGGTACCAAACAGGAGCTACAAAGCCCGGGCAAACAAGCCCAATGCCTATGGATCTCAGTGGTCTGTGGGTTCGGTAGTGTGTTAAGCAAAGCGAGATGCAGGGATGCTTGCCCGAGATCTGCATGCAGGCAAGTCAGGTCCAGCACAATCATTAGTGTACACCACACGAAAGCAACTACAGTGCTTCCTGGCCTGATGATGGAGGAAACAATATGGATGCACCCCTGGTCCTGTGCCTGGAGCTCAACTGTCCAATGTAAAGCCACAACATATGTCTCTACGCTGGCTTTACAACCCACTTATATCACCATTAAAAGACCCATGGATACCTGAGATTCATTTGCATTCAGCAGAAGCTTTCCAGAAACTCCGTAAGGCAGTAACTAAACAAATATCCCATCCCGGCTATTTGCATTAAAACCATATTACTTTTAAGAATGGTTACTTTTCTGAAATTAATAAAATATAAATTATTTCAGAAGATACAGAATATAGCGTAACACTTCTGAAAAGAAAATAACAAGCAATATGAGATAAAGAGAAAAAATCCCCTGTTAACATCTCTTCAAATAATTAAAAAATATTATGGGATACATTTCAATAGTCTAAGGTACCCAGTGCATTCTTGAAATGTTCACTGAGTCTACCGGTGGTTCTGGGAATTAGGTGTTGTTATAAACACCTCCATTTACAAAAAAGGAAATAGAAGTACATAAAGATTAAACACCTGATACAAAGCCATTGCAGTCACTAGAAAAGAATTCAGGAGGCACCGGATGAGAGCCTTAGTGATTGCTCAAGGTTGTAAGGAAGTCCATGGCACAGCTTTCAATACAGGTCTTTTGTTCCCAGGCTATTGCAATATTCACTTCTCTTCTACTCAAGTAGAACTGGCTGTGATTAACATAGGGTGTTTAATGACCCCAAGAGGCCTCTGCATCAGTCCCGTCTCATCTGACAATATTTACAGGGGCTCAGTCCTGTGAAACACACATAGCAACACTAGTCTTCAGGTTAGTGTGAGCTGCTAAAAATCTGCTATGTCCCACCTTATTTTCCATGGTAGACTCCCACCAATGTTATGTTTAATGTAGGGAATTTGTCAAGGTCAAAAGGCAACAGGGAGTACTTATTCAGGAACTGTAAGCACATCTCAGGCTTCAGAACACTATTTTAATTGTAGAACTTACTAGAGTATTATTTGGTAACACTGCTAATACCACCCAGAAACAAATACTAATCCATCAAAAATCTGTACGGCAAGTCGAGACCAGGCCACGTTTATTTAATAGGGTTTCTAGAAGAGCTGCCGAAGGAAGTCCCTGCAGCTGCTACTGCCTACTCAGGTCTACAGACTGCATTTTGGAGAGCAGAGCCATCGTGCACCACAGAGACCCATTGATGCACCCAGCAGTCAGGCTGCTTCCCACCAGGCTGCAGAGGAGGCAGAGCTCGTCTCGCTCCCAGGACCACCAGGAGATGTCCAGTGTTGCCTTCTGGTGCACAAGCAGACAGTCGCTTCTGATTTCATCAAAAGCAGGGAATCTAATCAATACTGTAAGAATTTCTCTATCTCCATGTACATACAGAATTAATGCTGTCAATATAGACTGAGACAAACTAAGATAGAAAAATTAATACAAAAATATTAAATTACAAGAAAGATTATGCTTCTAACGGTATGCAAAACAGCTTATATATTTGAGCAAAGACAAACACTCACTGCAAGGAAGAGTTTTTAGAATCATCCTCTTTCTTCATGAAAAAGAATGTATGGCTTTATTTAACCTGGTCAGGCAACTTTAAAAAACACTTCATCACGTCTATTCCCTTTCAGATTGTGTTTTAGCAGTGTACTATTGGCATCAAGCATGGAAAATTTTGAACCTGGAAAAGCCTCCTTTCCCTTTAACATCACACTCCCTTGAGAGTATACCATTATTGAAAATTCTATTCCTTCAATACATATTTTTTTTTAAAAGCACCCTCACAATCTGACAGGTAAAACCTCCAGAAAGTAATTCTTCAGTGACAATGTTCCCAAAAGGAATCCAGCGTCAACTAAAATTTGAATAATGTGAGCAGGAAGGAGCTGGAAATGTACATTAATGAGTAACTGTTCAATTCATGTGACAGGGATCATCCTCCACTAGAAATGACAGTTGCACTGGAATGATAAAACTGAAAAGCAGTCTGTAAAATAGTCGTATCCCCTGGCCAGGGTCAGCATGCAGGGTACATTTTTAACTCAAATCTAAAAAGTCTTCAATCCATTTTCCTACCCAGCATCCTTCATGCAACAAATCAATATGACCTATCTGTTCTGTCTTTTTGATTCAAAGCCTTTGTACAACTAGTCATGAACCATGAAAAGTGGCCTGATTTTCAGTGATAATGAGGAAAACCCCAATTGCCACTGAAAGCAAGATGCAATCACCCTGATATTTAAGGGACAACCAAACTGCTTAGCACCAGAGCAGGCTGGAAAACAAGAATTTCTATTTGCAAAAATATTCAAAGGTTTTCTCCCATATGAACTATCTGCTTAGAGGCTCACTCAGTCCCCTGCTCTAGCCAATCTGGGGTCCTTGTCACTTGGCTACAGTCACTCAAGCTGACCAAATAAATGTGTTTTCAAGGGAATCCCCACTCCAGAACTGCCAATTTGTGGTTGGTGAGGGCAGTCAGCAACAGGGGAGGGAATGCAGTTTCTGCCCTGAGCTATACAGAGAAATTACGGAGATAGTTTTCTACCAGCTCAACATGTCTGAATTTAAGAAACTGGGCTTGAGACAGCTTACAGGAACTTTGGGCTTTGTGCTTCTTTAAAATATTTCCACTGGACATTTATTTGAGAGAATGTGTTCTTAAAATCTAATATGTAGAGAAGAAAGTACTTTGAGAAGAAAGTTTTGCCCTTGACACCAAAGAGAATAAATCCCAGTACTGGCAGGGTAATGGTTCTCTGCAGTATAATGTTTGAGGATTCATCATGCTAGGGACAATGAAAGAACTTAACCCAACTTGTCCATCCAGGCCAGCTCCTGCAGATTTGCTAAGGCATGAGGGGTCACAAGCCTCCAGACCTCTCACTGACACCTATTTACTATATTTTGGCCTCTCACTGTGGCACAAATAACTATGGTTTCCTTCTAGCTGCTCTAAACCAGCAACATGTAGAGGGCAGCTGTATCAGCACAGAGGGTATGATAACATCCAATAGTCAGGTGAAAGAGGAGACATACAGGAAGCCAAACTCTTAAAAGGCATATTCTGAAAAAGGAATAATAATGTGAGACTACAGAGCTCTGGCAAACACGCAGTACCAAACTAAAATCACATGACTGAAGGTACTACATTTCTACTCATCCTCTCTATCCATCTGATCGCTGATCCTGACACAGCACAAGGGCATCTGATCTGCTAGTCAATCAGCTCCACGGCATGCCTGCTTCTGAATTCATGACAAACCTCCAAATGTAAGAGGAGACCAAAAAACAATAAAGCCATTTGCCCAGGTAATACAGCAAGCTAGTGTCCGCGAGCTAGTGTGTAAGAACCACGATACACCAAAAACCCCAAGTCGAGTGCCTTCATTTATCTACCCACACTTTCTCAGATGAAAAGCCCATCTCTACAAAGCTTGTTAACCCTGAAAAGAAAGCGAGGTCATTTGCACAGTGGTTTGGGGGTAAATGGTGTCATTATAAGCCAGTCACTCACAAAACAGTCAGCAAAAGTTGCAGACAGCTATATACACACACTTACAGATTACACATGTCAATCCTGGGAGGAGACAACGGCAGTAGTTGAAGTAGGAACTTTACTCCATTCTTCCATCCTTCCTCTTTCTCAAATTCACAGAAAAGGTAGGTACATTCATCTGCTGAGAACTGGTAGAGAGCATGACTGTCTTGAAAATAGAGCTGTCTGTCCACTGTTAGAAAAAATAACATTAGATAGCCTTTAAACCTTTACCACGTAAAGGTTCTGTGTCCCCACCACATTCTATATTACACTTCACTTTAATGCCGAGTTGCACCGCCATATGGGGCTAAGGGATTGCAAACTCAGCATAGACGCAACCCTGCCCTCTCGTATTAACTCAGTGCATTCAAACAGGACAACCCCAAAACCTCAATTTGAAGATCAATTTGAAGATCTAATCAATTTTGGAATCAGTTCAGAATTAGGGAATAAAAACCTTCCACTTGTCAGATTTCTGAGCCTCAATTTCCATTGGCTTCTAATCTGTTCTCACTAATGGCCAGGCACTAGTGAACAGAGTTCAATAGTGGGGATGCAGTCCATCATCATCTGAGTTTCTCCTCAAATTCAGGGTTACTGGATTTGTAGACTAGACCTGGGTAAGACGATGCACCAGTACAACATCTGTCGTCTTCCCTGGCACAACTGGGATTGAACTGGGATCGAAGGACGGGGTCCAGAGCCAAAAGCACAAGCTCCCGCTGGGAGTGTCATTCAGCCCTTGAGGCTGCGTGATCAGACATACTGTCAGAGTAGTTGGAGCAGACTAAAACCTTTAGAGTAGTTGGAGCAGACTAAAACCTTTAAGTATACTGTCAGTGTACATAAGCAGAAAACTTCCGTAACACCCCACCTTTTCACAAGAAGGAAAGTTAAGTGTCTGGCACAGACCCCAGATCGGGGTGTGCTCTGAGCTGACCTACCTAAGTAGTCCCAGCTACAAAGTCAAGTCCATCAGATTTCCAGAGGTTGGTTATTGGTGTAATTATCGCCAACCACATTAGCTGGACCAAACCCCTAAATTTGGAGGGGAAGGTGGGGACAGCCAGGTAGAAGCTGGCACCACCACTGTCTCAAGGAGCTGAATCCTCTCTCAATCCATTGTAATCTAAAACTATGAAAACCAGAGAGAGGAAGGGAAAATCACTGATAGCTAGAGAAGTCATCTGGCAAAGCCATGATCTGCAGTGAGTAAACAGCTGCTGTCTTGTGAAAAACCTAGAAGAGCCTGAGGAGAAAAAAAAAAAAAGGCTAGGAAAGACATGCACGCTATCTGCAACTTAGTAATAGGCAATTACATTTGCANAGGTCACAGAGGTGAGCCTACGGAAGAGATAGTAAAATAAACAATTGTCAAGAAAAATGGATCAATTTGCTTTTTTTTTTTTTTCTTTCCCGCCTTCCTCTCCTGTCAAGAAACACGAGTCTTATCCTATGCAGGAGAAACTGATAGCCTTCCTCACGCTAGAAGTACTATCAAGACTGACCTGATAATATAATGCCCATATCCAGGAGGAGCTGCCACACTCCAACTGCTGTAGATCTGCACTTTACAAAAGGGCACTGCTCCAAAAGCCAGTCTACCAGTTCCGATCCAACACAGCTTCGCCTGAAAATAAGCAAAACATCACTTCTTACACTACAGTAATGTTAAAATGCTCTTTTATAATAAAGTGCTATTTTCTAAAGCTATTAAAAGTGAACCCATTTGTTCAGCAATTGTCTCAATTACTATTTTTTGTAATCCTATTCATTTCAGAGAAGAAATTATTCTGGCAAGTCTCAGGAGATGCCCCTTGTTACAACAAGGGAACTCGTGTTAGATGGGTAAGTTCCCTCACATACTTAATTCATGTGGCACACTTCACAATATGTAATATTTTTATCAATCTGTGCTGCATACAGGCAGTCATCCAAAGATGTATAAGAGCTAAATAAAATCCAGCTTTTAGCCTCCAGATTTTGTTTCCTTTCTGAGCACAGGCATAGCAATACAGTTACACAATACATGTGTAAGACCTTGAGTGTTGCTCTAGGATCTACTTTATCTTTCACATTATTGGTAAACTTATCTTTTTAAATCATTTAAAAAAAAGTAAGTTGTGACTTTTTCTTAAATATGGATATGAATGAATGGTGCTATAATAGAGATCTGCACATTTTGACATAATTGAAAACAGGAGGAAGCATTTATGCTGTTACACAACACAAATGGAAAATCACTTCATTACAGAAATACTCCGTAAATTACATGCAAAAATCACTGTGTAACTAAATCTTAGGAATCCAGTTAATCTCTTTTATAACTTTTATAACTTCAGATCAGGACTGAATTTAATACTCTTTCTTTTCAACAAAATAACAAACACAATTGTATATGAAATCAGAAGCAATTAAATTAATGGGCATACAATCAGGCCACTGCTGCTTTCTGACAACTGGCAAAGTAACATAAGAAAAGATATTAAAACACATGAGATTTTAAAGACTTTTTTTAGAAAATATTTTTGATTCTTAGTAACACACACAAAATCTCACTCTCAGAATTTACTCTCTTGTCAAACCAGGGCATAGACAAATGTAAAGAAAACCCATCTAGTTGATTAAAACGAATGATCTCAGGTTACCTGCAAATGCCAGTAAGGTATACCCTGTCTTTAATCAGGTCAGACGCTTGTAGAGTAAAAATATTCCTGAGAGCTCTCCCAGCACAGGAAGAACTTTCTCCATAAATCTGAACAAAAAGAGAAATTGAAAACTGACAAACGGGGATTTATTCCTGCTGTAGTAAATTGCCTTACCACTGTCCGCTCCCTCCCTCTGAGCAATACCTTCTCCCCCGCTAAACAACAAGCAAGCAGTCAAAGCCCCATAGGAAATGCACCCCAACTTCTGCCACAACCAGCTCTATCATGGACTGCAGATGCCCCCACGAGCTGCACTACTTTTACATTTGCTGCCTTAGAAAAGCAGAGATTTTACTATCTGTCAGCTTTACAGACAAGTGCAAATGAAAACAAGTGTTATTCTAGCAAAGCAAAAAAAGAAAAAAATTAACCATTGCAAAACCATAAAACTACAGTTAAATTTCCATATGTATTTGAGTTAAATAATTCAATACAAGCCTAATGCACACTGAAACACCATTTCATAGTTTTTTTTCTTTTTGTTCAGAAACTTTTAGAGGTGTCCTATGACAGCTATGGGTCAGTTAATCCGTACCTTGTCCAGGAGGATCTGGTCTTGCAGAATGGACACATCTCTGACTTCCCCTACACCTGATTTCTAACTTACACCTTAAGGTTGCAGATGCGTCCATCAAAATAGAACTCAACTCCACCTTCCATAAAACCATGTTCCACCTGGACTCTGTATACCACTCCTTACTGATGAATTTAACTCAGGCTTCTGTGGTGATGTTTCCTCACCATTCCAGCAAAACACATCAGTAACACAAACAACTAACTTGAAAGAAAAACAATGCTGCAGTTTCACCTTTTGTTGTTGTTGTTGTTTCCTATGTTTAGGAATCTTTCAAGGAATACAAAATAGTTCTGAGACAGTAAAGTCTTGTGAGATGCAAAACCAGAGCTGTCAAATATTGCAAAAGAAAACTAAATGGTGGCAATCGTCTAAACAGCTGGGAAGCGAGTTCACATTAGAATTCACAACAATTCAGTTTGCAAATTCAGTAATAGAAGTAGACAATTTCTAACACACACAAATTATAACTTGTTAACTGCAGGCCACATTCACAAGTGTCTTCAAAGCTATGATTAAGAGGTTGAACCAAAGCAAAAAGATTCCTAATATGTTGTTTGATGAAATGGAATTAAAAAGAAGCTTGACAAGTACCTTATTTGAAGGAGTTTCCAAATAGGGATTTGAAATTCTTCTGGACAGGGTCTGTAAGACAATTTGGTAGAACTTTAGTTTTGTTCTGGTTTTTGCATGGAAAAAAAAGTAGCAGCAATCTAGGTCTTCTAGATATTGAAATCTAAATAAAAAGAATTTCTTAAATCATCTGAGTAGTCCAACTGAAGTCTCCAAATAATTTTTTTTTCTCATCAGGAAAAAGGTTTGGTAAACTCAGTTCTGTATTGTTTACTACATTTATTCTTCATCTGGAAAAGATGAGCAATGAGGTGGTAAAGTCTGTAGACAACACACAGTTATTTGGGGCAGGAAAGACCGGAGATGACAGTGAAGAATTTCAAGATAAACCTAAAAAAAGCTAGGTGAAAAGACAGTATCATAATAAGCTCAACATTAAAAGCAGCATATACTAGAGGGAGAAAATGCAATTACACATGCTCTAATACTTCTTAAAGCAAACTTCATCAATTCAGTAAAGACACCTCAGGGTCACAGAACACTTCTCAAGGAAGACCACTCTTCTAAATGAAATTCTTAACTGTAGTTAAAAAAAAAAAAAGAGGATAAATGAGGGATAAAATGGTAACCAGCGGGGAGGTAACATTCCTCTTATGTAGATCAGCATTATCTCTGTCATGCCACATGCTGCACTGGTCACAGCATCTCAAAAATAGACACTCCAACGTTAGAGAGGATTCAGACAGTAACAGTAGTAGGAATAATAAAGGATTGGGATACATTTTAATATGAGGAGAAACAGAAAAGACTGTGACTAACTTATAAAGGAGAGATTACAGGAGACATAATGCAATTATACAAAATAATGAAATGGCACAGAGAAAACACAGACTTTCTGTGCTCTGTTTTATGTAACATGAGAATAACCGTTCACTCAGTGAAATTAGAGAGGATTCATATTTGAGGAGATAGAAAGGAAAATGACACATAACTCTTCACAGTAGGGAAATGCAAATGCCAAAACTTTACCACTGATCAATAAAGAATGGGGATTTAAAGTTATAAAATTAACGGTGAACCAGAACTCTGGAAGGCAAACAGAGACAGGATAAACATCTCTATGAGAGCCAGGTTACCCCACCTTTACTCACCATGATACTTCTATATCTTGTCAGTGTTAAAAGACAAGACATTTTCTACTCTGATGCATACTGGCAACTTCTATCTTACTACAAGACACAAATAAACATTTCCTACAAGAAGTCTGGAAGTGGAACAGTAGACATTGTGCAGGTGCACTGGCAGCACAATGGTAGGATTGTGTGGTACTCCCTCGCATTATTCCAACTTGTAGGCGGCACAATTAATTCCTCACTTTGAGAAGGATCCAATTCACACTTGGTATATTGTAATCATAAAAGAACAACACCATCCTTCATACCCTGTAAGAATTACAGAATCTATATTTCAGTAATGCCACCTGCTTTTTTCCCCCCTATATTCTTGTTACTGTATTTTTAGACATAGAATGGAAGTGCCAAAGAACCACAGAAGCATCTAATGCTGTTTACCCTTCCACGCTCATCACAAATGTTCGTGTAGTTCCATGCATAACAGTAGCTCCATATGGAAATACTGTAACATAAAAGCTTAATTCACCTCTCCCGTACCCAACAGAGATGCTGTAAGAGTGCAATATTGCCTCAGATCCCACTTACTCTTCCTAGCTGACGTGTCATTAACCCCTCAGTTCTGCAGCAACCCTACATACCACCACTTCACTTGGTTTCTGTCCAAGTCTTTCATTCAACAAGCCTCACTCACTGAAGCAGCACGGTCGAAATTTATACATTGATTTCCCCACTCCCCACTCCATTCCCAAGCTGGCACTAACAACATTATCATCAGCAAGCTAATTCCAGCAATGCCAGTGGGAACTACAGCCCCGGGCATTGCACTGGCCTGGTCCCTGGCATTTAGAGGATCGCTGAGCCTCAGCCAGGGAAAATACTGCTACTGCAGGGTGCAGTTACACAACGGCATAAGACAAAACTCAGGAAAAAGGACAAATTTGGTGGCCTTTTACAACGGGGTTACAGCATTGGTGGATAAGGGAAGAGCAACTCTACCTGGACTTGTGCAAAGCATTTCATACTGTCCCACGCGCATTCTTTTCTCTAAATTAGAGAGACATGGATTCGACACGTGGACAAAAAACTGGCTGGGTGGCCACACTCAAAGAGTTGCAGTCAACAGCTTGATGGGGTGGAGACCAGTGATGAGTGGTGTCCCTCAGGGGTCCAGGACCAGTATTATTTAACATCTTTGTCAGGGACACAGAGAGTGGGATTGAGTGCGCCCATAGCAACCTTGCGGATGACACCAAGCTGAGTGGTGTGATTGATACTCTAGAGGGAAGGGATGCCATCCAGAGGGACCTTGACGGGGTTGAGAGGTGGGCCCATATGAACGTCATGAAGTTCAACAAGGCCAAGTGCAAGGTCCTGCACTTGGGCTGGGGCAATCCCAAATATGGCTACAAGCTGGGTGATGAGTGGATTGAGAGCAGCCCTGAGGAGGAGGACTTCAAGTACTGGTGGATGAAAAACTGGACATGAGCCAGCAGTGTGTGCCCGCAGTCCAGAAAGCCAACCGCATCATGAGCCGCATCAAAAGAAGCATGGCCAGTAGGACAAGGAAGGTGACTGTCCGCCTCTACTCCACTCTGGTGAGACCCCACCTGGAATACTGTGTCCAGTTCTGGAGCCCCCAACATAAGAAAGACATGGCCCTGTTGAAGCGGGTCCAGAGGAGGGCCACAAAAATGATCAGAGGGATGGAACACCTCCCCTGTGAAGACAGGCTGAGAGAGTTGGGGTTGTTCAGCCTGGAGAAGAGAAGGCTCCAGGGAAACTTTATAGCAGCCTTCTGGTACTTAAAGGGGACCTACAGGAAAGATGGTGAGGGACTTTTTATCAGGGAGTGTAGCAATAGGATGAGGGGTGATGGTTTTGAACTGAAAGAGGGTAGATTTAGATTAGATATTAGGAAGAGATTCCAAAGAGTCTGCAAAAGGTGACTGAGGCTAAAAACTAGTAGAGAAAAAAAACATTGTTTACCTTTCAGACCACACAGTGCTATCTCTGGTGCAGGGGAGAGAGAAGAAATTCACATCCCTGAAATGGGAGAAGGGAAGACAGGACAACAGCTTCTGACAGTGGCAGCCTGAACCCATATCAGGTTGGCACAAGCATGGAACACTGGAGAGTGCAGGAGAGTACATTCAGTACATACACGAAATTTCTATAAATATAAGAAAATGGAAATTGCATAGGAGAAAATAGAACAAAAGTGGAAGTGCTATTCTGGAATAGAAGAAATGATCTTTCCCGTTGATGTTATTGCAGCCTGTGTAACGTTGAAACATTCACTGCAGTTAGGCTGAAATTCATATCAAATTTTAGGAGTTTATGTCCTAACTACCAAGCTAGATCTCCTTTTCTTT
>VZSZ01002053.1:414566-439790 GCA_013398815.1 Ibidorhyncha struthersii
TTTTTTTTAAAACTTGCCTCAATAAGTTTTTACCTAGCACAAAATCCCTTCATTTTGTGCTACTGAGCACACCTCTGTTCAGCAGACTCTACTTCGTCTGTTGGGGATGAACTGGGCAGTCCCCTTCCAGAGAGGGGAAGAGGGAGTGAATCAGGGGTCCAGGCTTTGTCTGAAAACCCTAACCTTTGGGCTGCTGCATGGGGTAAGCACCATTCCTCCCTGAAGGTATTTGGTAACTGCTCCCAAATGATCTTGATACACAGACACCAATTCAAAATAAGTTTGCAAATAACTCTTAGAATAAGCCAAAACGTGCTTTTAAAGCAAATTCATTAGTCACCAAGCAAACAACTCATCTCTTATGAAAACTACCTTGGAACAGCTATTGCTACCCGTGCCAAGTCCTGCTTTCCAGGCACTGCTACCCCAACGTCTCCCTGTGCCTCTCCACCAGACTGAGGAGAAGCTTTGCCAAACCACATGTCGGGGAGGAAATGGGGATGTGGCAGCACGTGTGGTCCTGGGACAGGAGACCATCTGTGGAGCCGATCCAGAGTGCTGGGTGTCCTCCAGGAGGGCTCTCCCATCACACATGAGTATGCATGCATAGGTGGCTTCAGCTTCCCTGCTGGGGATGCAGGAAGAAAGAGGCAGAGATCTGGTGCTGTGGGCTGGGAGATCAAGACCGTGAAGTATGAACACGGCACAGGGATGGCATCCTAGCTTGGGGACATGACTTGCATGTGACAGGAGAGGACAGTTGGGACAGCAGGCCCAGGAGAAAAAGTTTTGGAATAGGACTGCTAGGATCCAAATCTGTCTACAATCTGAAATTGGGAAAAATTATAAAGGGGTGTTACTGTGGTATTTAAAACCACTAGAAACACAGGGAGTAGAGCAATGATGTTCAAAGAATGGGAGGATTAGAATAGAGTGACAAGCAAGTAATTTAAAACAACCGGAAGGAAATGCTTCTTTACAATGCGTATGACCAGCTCATAGAATTATTAGCCAAAGAATCAAATGCTCCAGCTAGATTTTTAAAAGCAGTAGCTAATTCAATGACTGATACTACTAAGCAAGGTCCATATCTGGGTTTAAATTATTGTTGCTTCAACCGGACAATTGTTTTTAAACAAGTTGAGAGTCTCTGCCATTAGTTAAAGCTAAGCATGCAAAGATATTGATGATAAGATTTTAATATATGAGCACAAATTGATTTTTGAAATGTTTGGAAAGAAACTCCCCCACGACATACTACACAACAAGCAAAGTGTACTAATGAAGGCACATTTTGGTCTCCATTGGAAAGATCAAGCTGTATCTTAACTGTGAGATGCTGACTTAGTTCTTTACTCAGCAGAGTATTGAACTGGCTCCACTATAGCAACTCCCTATACATTTACTACAACCTGGTTAATGTTCTAATCAAGGGCTAAAGATACTATAGGGCATGTTTTCAGTCATAATTTTTGAAGATACATTTGAATTTTCACCTCAGTTTTAGATCTGGGATTTTGTTTTGGCCTCATCTCAGTTTCAGAGGATGACTTGCCTACAAGTTGCTTGTGCTTTGCCTCCTGCCCAAGCTGTTCCAACAACTGCTGATATTTCTGCCATTGCCAGCACTGCAGTCGCAGTAGCATCAGCAATGCTCCATACATCTGCTAGCAATTTAATCATCATCATGCTCAGAAAGAAACAAAGCAAAAGTGCTTGGAGCTCCAGTTCAAGTGCTTTCCTCAGCTGGCGTTTAGGACAGTGGTGGCAGCCAGCAACCTGTCTACACGAGAAGTCACGCTGTAACACTACAGAAGAGGCCACAGAAATTGTAGGAAAATAATAATTTCAAATATGGGACACCAATGTTTTGCCTTTCTTCTAAGAGCTTCTGATATTCCTGTGCAGTTAGCAAGTAAAAAAAGCTTTGGCAAGAACAGGGAAGTAAGAAAAGATTTTTATTAATCAAGATTATTCCTTTTTCTGAATCTTTTACAGCAGGATTTATATTAAAACTAAAAGAAATGAGAAAAGGCAGAATCAGGGCTCTTCCCCCCCTAGCACACAGTTTTACCTTCCACTCCAAGTTTTTCAAATAACTAGGTTTTTAACTGGTCACATTACCAAAAATTGAGCATAATGTCACATAAGAGTGTGCAATGTGCAATCAAACTTCACCCGTTTCCAGTTTACAATATACTCATAAATATTTGTCTGTTTGATCAGGGCTTAATTTGCAAATATGCCCATGATAGTTCCATAGTTTCAGGGAACTATCACTGTGTCCCTAAAGAATTCAGTACAGCACTTGATCATTCCAAATTGAATTACCCAGTATGCTTAGAATTAAGCAAACACTTTGGTGGTGTCCTCTATCAGGGCTTATTTCCCTAAATATAAATAGCCTGAAAAAAAAATCATCTCATTTTGAAATGCACGTGGTGTAGCACAGACTACATGGTAATGAGACCGTTTCTATTCCCTGACAGGGGGATTTCTGCAACTACTCAACACCTGAATCCTACATTGGCTAATGTGACCACAAAGGAAATTATACATTCAGACAGATTTCCAGAAAGCATTTAAGCATCCAAGCCTAAAATACACTTTCACAAGTATTCATGCTGGAAACTTCTCACGTTCTAACCATGAGACACAGCATACAGAAAAGGATCACAAATAAAGCTGAATCCAAATTCACTCTCAAATACAATCATATGTTTGCGCTTTTCTCTCTTTACTAATCATTCAACTCTAACAATACTCAAGAAAAATTAAAAAAAATCCACCAGGGGTATTTACTTAATTTCCCTCAGGCTTCTCTCCCACTCCACGCACAAATCAAAAAGTAATTATTTTTTTCCTAGACAGATTTCTTTCTCTCCTTATGAACCATGACAATGATAACGCCATAATAGCGATAGAAAGAACTGCAACAGTTACAATCGATGGAAGTCTGTGGGTTTTTTTCTTCAAAAAAATTTGCTGGACTTGCTAAAAGCAAGCAGCTATAATAATTAGAGAGTTTCCACTCCAACCCTGATCTGAGCATGAATCCTGGCACACAGCTGGGCTGTACCTGTCCGACACACCCTCCTCAACCTGCAACACAAGACGGCAGCAATTTCTGCAGCCGTAAACGCTCATTTATTTCCAGTGCTTAGTCACGACAGGCAAGGAGTGGGGGAAGGGAAAGAATATTACTAAACAATTTGGCTTATCACTTCGCCACCTTCAAATTTTTGCATTTGGCATCGCGTGCTACTGTCTAAATTATAGTGGGTGCAAGCAGAAATAAGATATGGGTGCTGTGTTTAGTAGATGAAATGCTGCCGTTGTTTGAGGGTGGCTGGATATAGGCAGTGCTGTCATGAATCCCAATCCGTTTCCATGTGGCAGCAGATTTTTCCTCGTGGTTGCTAAGGCACAGCAAGCAGAGTTGGTTGGGAAGCGAGCTGACTTTCAGCAGATATCGTTCATATGAAACCATAGAATATGCCTGACTTTCTGCCAAATAATATTCATAACAAACAACCTTCCCCCACTGCTCCTCTCAAAACCCACTGTCAGAATCCACAGATAACAACGGATCAGTTCTCCACATTAATATTTATTTAAGATTAAATATAAAACTCTTTTATAAAAATGACTTTTCCTTTATAAAGGATATTGTTCATAAAGGAAAGATCATCTTCTGATTGTCTTAAACTTCATAAACTTAGGTGTAGCATAAAAAGGTCAAAAAGCTGCAAAAAGAGGAATATGCATTCAGCAGAGCTTGCAATGTAGGGTTCCCAGGTGAGCCTGCAAAGCTCTCTGGAGACAGCCAACTGGGTTGTTAGTGAAAGGAAACCGAAGAGTGTATTTTCGCCTGTTTTCTGCATAAAAAGAACCTGCAATGAATCTGAATAAGTTATTTCACAAAAGGGAAACCCACTACTCATGGTTTACTCTTGCCTTCCCCCAAAACAGAAAGGGATCTGCAAAGAAAATGGCTGCTCTTTATAAAGACAGGCAATGCTCTTTAGGTTTAAAGATTTATTTCTGAGATGACAGCAGTCCTTAAAGCAATGTGTATAGAAGCATTTCTGTATTTTCCAGTACCTACCAAACTAAGTATGGCTGAATGGGTTTATGCTTCAAACAAAACTTTTTTTAGTTAATCTTGCATAAACCAGCCACTTTGAAGGTCTCCATAGCCTAGCAAGGAGTCTAATTTAGTGCACAAGTGCAAATTTGGCTTGCAATGCCCATTTCTGTACCCAAAAGGAGTTAAGAATAGAAAAAAGTATTACAGAAGACAATATGGCAGGACTGGTCTGTTGCTCTCCTCCCTCTTCCCCAGTCCTATCATGGGAGAAAAGCCGTGGATAAATCCAGCTGCAGGAAGGCTTAAATCTCCTCTGTCCATACCCTGTGCCTCAAATGAAGCTGAACTCAGCTCAGGTCAAGAGAAAGGGAGAAGGGTGAAGTGGCAGAGGGGTGTCTGGGTAAGACAAACCTTACATTCCTTCAAAGAAAAGTGACAACCACTCTCCTGCTAATGATGGATTTCCATGACCAGACTAAAGTACCATAAAACGACGTTGCTGACAAGCAGGTTAAGTCCTCCCTCCACCTCCTGATTCACCTTCCTATCCCCAGCACCATTCTGCTTTGTGCTACCCCTCCTGTTTGTGAAGCCATGTCCTGAACCAAGGTGGATGACCGATAGCTTTGAACGGGCTTGTTAAACAACGATTCATTTTAACCCAAATTATTTCCCCCTGCCAGGTCACCGGGAAGCCACACAAGCACGACCACTAGCAAGGCGGGCGGCACGGGTGCTGGCGAAAGCAGTGGGATGCGGAGGGAGGCAGGAAGGGACAGCTGTGCTCAGAGGAAGCACTTGTTTATCCTGAATTAAAACTATCCAAGGAATGATGGCATAAAACGCCTCATAAATCCTCAGCATCTCTGCTCTGTCAACATAAAAAGGAAGTTAACTATGCCCACAAAAAAAATGACAAGACAAAATTCAAAGGTGTCAGTAATGGGGAACTTCACCTCCCACCTTCATGTTCACATAAGTGCATCAGTTTAAGTAAATCAGAAATCCCACCTCATTTAACTCCATAGATCAGTTGTAGGCTGCATGGGCTACAGCTATAGTTTACAATATAGAAGCAGAGCTTAAACAAATTTTCTCTTCTCTTTCTTATAAAAACATTATGGATATTTTCAACTCATATGCTAATACAATGTTTGCAATGAGAGTTCATAAAATATGAAAAGAAGAAAGAATCAGAGTTTTACTGCTTTTTAACATGCTTTATATAACATTAAAATATTCAGGGTACACTTAACTGACTATTTGTGTTCCTTCATTAACCTAACTTTATTACAGCATTTGTGTTCTGGATTGCCATTTCAGCCATACCTTTCCTAACGCTACCTAAAAAGCTTCCCAGAGCATTTCACTTTTCCTGGCTGTCAGCAACATTTCACAGGGAAGCAGCACCCTCCCTTTTTTTCAGTACAAAATAGGCACTGTACAGACTGCGCCAGCAAAAATTTAGCAATACTGTTGCATTTATTCCTCTTTAAAACTCAGCACCTAATAAATACAGTAGACCATCTTAGTAATCTATCATGGAGGTCCTGGCCATCAGCATCTAGCTTGGTTTTGATCTGGGGACACAAGAGCACTCAAGAGCAGGTGGGTGGGGTTTTTTTGTGATTATTAAAATTTTATGCAACAATTACTATTTCTAATGATGCAAGTCATCATTTAATAATACATTACTTCCAGCTTTCAAAAGAATGCGCATTGGATATTTCACACTATAATTAAAAAGATGTTCCCAGTGACAGGCTACCATTCCTTTTCAGATAGATCTAAATGAAGACATCAACAAAACAGTGAAAAGAAAGATCAGAAGTAGGAAAACGCAGATTCTCTGCATACTTAAAAGCTTTTCAAAGTACCTTTGTTGGCACATTTCTTGTGCTGCCAGCAAAATACCTTCTCACAACACATTTCCAAATAAAAAAGAAAGCAGGATGGCACATCAGCTTGGCAAAGATATTCTGCAAGCCAGGCAGCCTGACACACAAGCATGCAGTAGTAAAAAGAAATTTCACGGGGAGATTGTGTGCCACACGCAAGTACTAATGCCCAGGCTGTGCAATCCCCTTCCTGGAGTTTTCGTAACTTGACCAGACAAGGCCCTGCACAACTGCTCTTGCTTTGAAGTTAGCCCTGCTCAGACCAGGGGCTGGGTCAGATGACCTCCGAGAGGTCCCTTTGAACCCAAATTATTCTGTAATTCTCTCTTGCTCCATCACTCCCAGATACAACTTAATTCTGCTCCTCCAACCAGCTGCATCAGGCATGGAAGATACAGTGTGTGGAGCTGCAGAGCAACTAGAAACACTTTTCTAGATGCACTCTGTGTTTAAAATAGGCTCTAAAACATCACAGAATCATAGAACAGTTTGGGTTGGAAGGGACCTTAAAAGATCATGTAGTTCCAACCCCCCTGCCATGGGCAGAGACACCTCCCACTACACCAGGTTGGACAGAGTCCCATCCAGCCTGGCCTTGAACACTTCCAGGGATGGGGCCCAACCACATCATATATGAAAATCACATATCTTCATGTTAGCCTTTCACCAAAAATTCTCCCCATTACGTTACCCAAGGTGCCAGGTCTCAGCTTCCAAGGGGCTGATGTCCCTCCGCTGTCAACATTGCCGCAGATAATACTGGTGCCAGAACATGGCATTCAGCAACCCACACTTGTCAGTGGTTGAATATAATAAACATTTTAAAGCAGACAATCAATTAAACAAGTCACTCATCTCACCTGTCACTAACATCCACCCATCACGTAGATGTAACTTTAAATGCTCCCTCTCTGGTGTCAGGCAAATTCATCATGGTTAGGTAGACAGTTTTCCCCAGTATAGGTTTAGGAGCATGCTTGTGAACTGTCCCCATGTCCCTGCTGCAGGGATGCTCACCTCTGCCGCAAGAGTTGTAACGAGCAACAGAAAGGCAAATGTATCTAATACTGCTGCAGCTACTTCAGTGAACACAGATGCAGGAACAAAATTTTAACTACTAGCAAATATTCTGCAAATCAGCTGTGAACGATGCTGACAATAAACAGCTAAAAATGTCAATACAAAGTATATACATTATTGAAAAAGAATATTCATTAAAATCTTAATTTATTCAGAAGCAATTTACAAATAAAGAACCCGCTTTATAGATTTCAATAACTACAGTACATTTAATGTTTCAAATACAAAATGACAAAGTTAAAATTCAGTGCTTTGGTTATGATTTATGAAAATACCTCACAGTAAATTGCATCAGTTTAGTTTACTATTTGAAAAATGCCTATATTTGTGGCAAACTTTTTTTGCATGAGCTGCACACAAGTAGTCCATGAATTGTTTTGCAAGTGTGTAAAAGTATGTTTTTAATGTCCCTGTTCTTACCCATTTCAGAGAGCTTCACATTTACTGCTGCCTGCAGAGAAGGTAGGTCACCCAGTAATTTCCCAAACTCTATTCCTAGAAGTAGAGGACAGTTATTCCTTTCAGGTACAAGATGCGTCTTCTGCCTTTGCCAGTCGAGGCACCCGAACAAAACATTGACATGCTAAGAAACTGACTGACTGGTTTTGCAGAGACTACTGGACAGAGCACCAGACTGTTCAGCATACCTCGATTTTATTCCGGAACCTGATGTGGTCGCAACCTTCAACAAGTCATTTCCCTTCCCGCACAAGGGGAAGGACCCTGACAGCTCTGCGTTGCAAAGCGCTTTGAGACCCCCTGGTACAGGTCGGCTATGTTAAGGGCTAAAAGCACCCAAGCCATCTGCCACATAGCCAGGGAACACCCCACTCGTAAGTTGAGATACCTACAGGACATTTAAAACACAACACATCATGAATAAAACTGCTGACCTTTGCTTTTCTTGCTTCTGAGGTTTTCAGAGAGCGGGAGGCAGCCTCCAAGCTGGGTGACCAAGCTCCAGTTAAAGAAGTTTGCATTGCAGCCTTAACAGCTTGAGAATCTGCAGCGCTGTTGTTTGTATTGGCAGCACTCCGTTATGTGACCTCTTGGGAACAATATTAATTTCACTGACAGTAGCTCTTGGCACACGTCAGTGCCAACCTACTATGGACTGGATAGTGGGAGTTCTTAACCACTTCCAGAAGAACAGCTGTAATTTACTTTTTTTGTAGAAAAAACTATTAAAATTTAACTATTTTAGTTTCATGAAGCAATCAAGGCCTCACTGTACAAAGAGCTTAAGAAACACTCAAGATGCAAGGAAGGAAAAAGGTTGTTCCCTTGGATCACACAAGCAATTCCTTGGCAAAGTAGATTCAGGAACTCCTCACCTGCTCTCAGCAGAGCCTTAGCGCTACCTGGAGCTCTGCTACCGGCACCTTCAAACAGTCTGCAGAATGGGATCACAGTAACCCTGATAAACATCTGTTTTGTGCTTGAAAACCTTTGGTCTGGCTGTTGAAGCAGGAACAAATGAAAGCTCAAGTGCACTCCATCTCCATAAGGGAGGTTTGTTACCTCTGAGATGGGGACTTGAAAAACAAGGCAGTTCAAAAGTCTCTGCCCGTGTGCCAGAAACCACTGCACACCTATCCTTCAATCCCGGTTACTTAGCAGACAGAATAACATGGGAAGCAGTGTGCAATAACCATTAGATATGGAATGGGATTAGAACACGAACAGGAGTTTAGCATATGTAAACAACCACTAAAAGCAGCTTAGATAAATTTAGCTTTCACTAGACTGAGAAGTTACAGAAGCAGAAAATATGATAGATGCAAGACACAGATGAGTCTTGTAAATTTTTGGACACGGAAAAACAGCTCAAGTGCCAAGTACCTAACAGATGCAAGTTTTACTTAGTACGATAAGATCATAACCAAATAGTATAAATGACATATCTTACGCAGATTAAGCTATAAAGAAAGTAAAAGATGAGCTCAGCACGCCCATAAGGTCACAGAAACAGTTCAGACTTCTTTGGATAGAAGCCTCCTTCATGAATGCAGGTTCAAGAAAAGAACACCACAGTCTTTGAAGTAAGGCAAGGCTTCCACCCTAAAGAGGCAGATTTCCTTACTAGTATTCTTTACTCTTAATTTTAATTACCTGCCTTTCTTCTGATATATATCTGTATTTTCATTCTTTACTCCTATAACAATTGCTTGCACATGTTTGATATTACTAAAGCACATGGATGTGTCACATCATGCCTATGCTGCATCATTGTAAATTTACTCGCTGTAAATTTACTCACTCTAAACTCAATTAAGTCTACAAGTCCTTCTTCCTGCTGCTGTGGAAGTTTGATCCCTCTGTGTGAGGGCTTCTTTCTCTCTTGAGATTTTCCAGCTGGTACCAGGGAGTTTTCTCGTTTTGATCTACAGTTTTGAAGGGCAGGACCTTGCTCCAACAAGAGACATTTGAAAATGTCATGAATGGAATTGGTCCTTATAAGCGTTCTCTGCATTCCTGATTTATTTTCAAGATAGCATGGGCGAGATGAGACAAGGCCTGCACAGATGATGCTTGCACTTCTCCTCAGGCTTTGAATACAGACATTCAACCAAACTCAGTTTAAGCAAAAAAGCCACAAAATTTGACAAGCTACTCTTGTGAGATTAACACCCTCTGTGATGACACCCCACTCAAATTCATAGAAAAAGGAAATATTAAACTGTGTTGTACTAAACCTTTTGTGGGTAAGTATATATGAAAAAGCAGCCTAACTAACTAAATAGATAAGCAAACACGTAAATAAATAAATCTTCCCTCAACTGGTCCCAGTCTCCTGTCCCACGTGAGGTCCTGGTAATTTCTCAGCCCTCAGAAAAAAAACCTCCAGCAAAACTAGATCTGGTACTTAAAGCATAAAGTTCCTAACCCTTTGTTTCATTCCTTATATGCATTAGGAGCCTTTAAACAAGTATAAACACACAACTGCTTTTTCCTTTACAAGAAAGGTACTATTCCTTAAATGGAAAAAAACTCAACAATTTGAGAGTCAAAGGATTCGAAGATTTTTCTATTTTTGTATCTGATTAAACTATCTGAATTAATTAACCTTTAATTGCATTTGCAACTATTATGTCGTTCTGCATCCCAACAGAAGTCTCACCATATGATGTCTCTACCGTAGTCAATCTTCAAAGGCACATGCAAACATGACAAAAAAAAAACTAAAGAGAGAGTGATAGAGTCTAAGTTAGCATGAAAAACATGTGTGCAGTGGAAAAAAGAAGTCTATAATATTACAGCAGTGCAGGGATCTGAGGTGAATTGTACAATATGAAGTTGAACATACATGCCTGTGTCAGATGTGTCTTGACAAAGAGACTGAATTCTCTATGATTTCAACAAGATCTCTGTACATCATGTGCTGTAAGGAAGATTACTGCTCAGAGGAACTGTCTGGGGGCTACTTGTCTCACCGTAGAACTGGTCAGACATCTACCACATAGGAGGACAGTCCAGAAAATATGTATGAGAAGATCATGCTAAGGGTTTAACAGTAGCTGGCACAGCCCAGTGAAACTCTATTAAGCAGCCTTCCTAGTCAACTAGTTAAAAGCTTTTGTTTTAAAACAAAAGTCTCTTGCCTTAAAAGTTGTGGATGACCTGTGTAAGGCTGTTTCAAAATGTATGAGAGGCACTAAGCACAGCCTGCACCTGCAGAATCTGCAATAACAACCCAGACAAGTACCTCTTCCCTCATTGAAGACAGCAGTGGTAGCACTATAACTATTTTTAAGGAAATACTTATTAGAACACGTAAGAGAGAAGCAGAAGGACACAATGTGAACATAAGCACTCTTATCAGTTGTGTGAAGCGGTTCATATAAAAGAAAAGTAGAATAGCCTCTGCATTACTCACAGCTGAACTATAGCTGAGCATATCCTGAACAAAGCAACCTCAAAGAGGCAGCAGAACGGTCTGCTGATGCTGTAGTACAATCAGAGGAAAGGACTCACACATCACTGCCTTTCTACGGGGTCATGTTTCCACCACGGGGTCACATTTCCACCACCTGAAGGACAGTCAGGCCTGGCAGCCAGTGCTAAGAAAAGTACATTTGAGGAGCATCTGACTGTCAGACTAAGCAGCAGCTCACGCATTCCCTGTGCTACTTGGAGTTGCATTCTCCCTGCCCTACAAGACACACCACTGTCCAGGGCTCTCCCAGGATCCTCCTTTACCTATCCATGTAAAGCAGCAATGCAGAACTAAGCCACCTTCTTCTGCTTCACCATAGTGAGTCCTCATCCCAAGATCCTTGAAGGGCTGCTTTGTCCCATGGAAATAAAAGCACCAGAGATAAAGACGGACCGTGTTTTTTCAGGTCTAGGGGCAAAGAGAATTAACTTTCTTCCTCTTTAATATTCTGCATCACAGCCAATGCTTGCAACATCAATCACTTCAACATGCTGTTATCCTCCTTCCACTTGCCTACTGTATCCTGGTTACCAACCCACCCAGATTTAAAAGTCAGTAATAAATATCATTTCAAGTCAGCAAACGTTTTCTGACCTACGCAAAGCAGGAGGCGGGAGAGAGCAAGGAGAGCGGGGGAGAGATGGGGAACTGCTGCCTTTAAAAGTTGGTTCAAGCAATATGTCCATGGAAGATGCTAATTTGTTAGATAATTTAGACCAAAATCAGGCAAGCAAAATGATCTAAAAGATGCAGTATCCCCCACCACAGTGACTGATCTGTCAGGGACTAGCAGAGATACTCTACCTGTGTTTCTATAAACACTAACAGAGTGCAAGATCTCAGTGACCTCCTAAGAGTCTGCTGTGGTGCTCAGTCTGCCCTCCTCAATTCACCAAGGAAGCCTGGGCCAGCCCGGATGCCCTACCAAAGTAGGTAATACCTATTCAGACTCTTCCAACCCCTTTGCCATGACAATCTCAAAAGCCTTTCCATCTCGATAACTCGTTCTACAGCAGGACAGCCGAGCCATCAGTTAAACTCTGGCACCAGGGCAGATTGATGGCAAATTGACACTTACTGCAAGAGACCTTCATTTTTCAGATACACTGTCTTCAAGAACCAGTTGATTCTCACCCCAGTCAGCTTGCTCACTGCTCCGTCCTTTCCCACGCCAGCTTTTTAGAGCTGACTTCAAATCAGTCCTTGCCTCAGTGAAATCACCAGCACAGACCACATGGGCTTCACCAATTTCACCTAAGCCAGCCTAAGCCTATGGGATAACATATCTATTTGGTCACCTCTCAAGTGCCAAAAATAACTGCAGCAAAATTAAACAGGGTTTCAGCACCTTCTTGGTACATAGATACAGACTTCTTCAAAAAGCAAAACTTGCAAGAGTAACAGAAGTTTTTTCATCTCTAATCTATTTGCTGCCTTTTATCTATGCAGTGCCATAACGTCTGTTGTAGGCACTGAACACACCAGCAGAAGTTAACAGGAGAGGGGCCTCTAGGACACCAGTCCTGGTCAGTAAACCCTCGCCTTGGAATTCACCTCCCTGCTCCCTCCACCAGGATACAATCAAAAGATCGGATGGGTTCATGAACAACAAAGTAATGGGAACGGGAATGCTCTGGGGTTTGGAAGATTACACGGGAGGTTTGTTTGCATGTTTTTAGTGTGTCTCATGCTTGTTGACGTTTTGAACTTCTCCACTTGTGCCAAGAGATAACAATGACTAACTTAGGAGGGAAAAAGTCACGGTATAAAGAAACAAGCGTACACATAGTGAAACTGGAGTTGGCTCAGGCTGGAAAGAAGATGACTCACAGACCCTCAGTGTTTAGCTTTGTTTCTAAAAGTCAGATAACACCACGAACTGCTAAAGCAAGAGATGGAGATTCAGTCTGTTTTCTTGCTTAACTCAAATAAAAAAAACAAAAACCGCCAGGTTTCCAGTTTTGGATATCTCACAAAATTTACCATTAGCTCTTCATGACAAGTGACAGTTTTTAACTCAGGTTTATAAAAAGAAATTATTACTGTCTCTGGATAGCTTCTTTGGAATTCTTTTTATTTACAGAATGGAAGAATGTAACATTTCCTTATCCACTCCCACCATCCTGCCATAAATTTTTCTGTAACATGTTTTGCTATTAATAAGCAACTGAAGTAGGTCCTTTTCTACAACCTCAATAAATGGATTCTCAAAGAGCATAAGTTTGCGTTGGTTTTAATATGACCATAACTTTGATTTAATAGCAGTGTTGCTCTGTTAGCTACACTTTGTGCTTAAATGCAAAAGTCCACTACAGGGACATTTTGTGTCTCTGTTCTTAATAAAGAGCTTTACAAGATAAGAGAACAGCTGTCTGTAATGTGACATCCTTCAAAAATCTTTGGCGATTTACCTGTTAGATAGTTATGTACCTAGTAGCAGTTTTGCCATAAAGTCGCCTAAGCAGAAAAAGGGAAGAGAGCAAACCACTCACTTCCCCTCCCCGCTCTTTCTTCTTTAATGTATTGGACAGGCAGCTACTTCTTAACAAGCATATTCTCTATTCCATCACTGCAGTTTTTAAACAAAATACTGATAGTACCAAAGCCAAGAGATTCTCTTGCAGAGCCCTGCTTAGTGATTATTTAACAAAGTTGTTGGTTACTAGTCTGTGTAGAGCCTTCCAAACAGTTGTCCACAAATTGAACAGACGCTTGAGTATTCTTACATTTCTTACAAGAACAGGAAAGCCTTTGGCTCAGTATGTTGCAACAAGGTTAAAACTGACATGATATTAGCCGCTTTCCATGTTCAGAGGCAGTCTACACAAGAATACTCCACAGTTGCACCTCCAGCTTCAGAGATAGTATAGACTCACCCTAACACACAAAATTCCTCTTGAGAAGCTAAAGCATGCTTTACTGGAGAGGCAGAATCTTGCAAATGATCAAGCAATAGCAAAGCAACGAAGGACAAGAACAGGATTAAACAGGCTGTTTCCATTAAGACAAGGAAAATAAGAAGTTGCCCCAATGTTCTGTCCTAGGCTGAATGCTGTTTAATAAAACGTATTTGTGATGTCAGTATCAAGATAAGCAAGTTTTGCTTATATTGTTTTGGTTAGTCACAACCAGAAGTCCACGAACAACTTCAGATGGACGTGGTCAAGGTAGGTGAGTGAACAAGTCCATGTTAAATTATGTTTATCCACATCAAATGCAAGGTAACACGGACTGGAAGGAAAAAAATGCTGACACCTTATCTGGTTTTAAATTAACTATATCAACATAAAGCAACTTGAATGGCTGTGAAGACATTTCAGCGAAGAACAAACCTGTACCACCAGGAACTCTTAAAAAGATAGCAAATTGCTAGGATGAAAAGCCTACATGATGGAGACAGGGAGGAAATTGCATGATTTATATAAATCAGTGGTGCAGTCTCATCTAGACTATTACATTCAGCACAAGGCATCACAAGTTCAAAGGGACATTGCAGAACCAGACAGAGTTCAAAACAAGGTAACAATGATTACAGCACGGAGAGTCGTCTAAAGACACTGTGATTGCTTGCTTTAAAAACAGCTGTAAAAATGAATATATAAAACCTAACCGTACAGAAGTTTGAAGTTCCCTGCCTCACAGGAACAACAGAAGGGTCACTAAAATTAAAGGTGGGATATTCAAAACTGATCAAAAAGAAATGTTATCAGTAACAACAGAACAAAACAAAACATATTTTTCCTTCCCTCATAAAGTCATTATCACCAAAACCCACACACAAGCTCTGTAAATGTGAGTTCCAAGATTAGTCTGAAGCCAAAATACTAGCCAGATTCATTAAAAGGCTGTATTTGTATATGGGTAACATGAAAAGCTATAACTACAATGGTTGATGGTAACAACCCCCAAGCATCAGAGCATAAGGTATCTCTGGCTATTTGAAACCAGAAAAAAACAATGTGGAAGGCAGACTGTACAATATTTGCCCACACACGCTCTTGAAAGCACAATAAAATTTATATTTGTGGTTAAAACAGACACCTGTTAGATCAACCTTAAAACTTATAGATATAGGACTAGATGAACCATCATCTTGACCCACAACATGTTTTTAATCTACACTAGCTTCCTCTGAAATAATTGTTTTGTTTTGTTTTTTTAAAAATAAAGCCTCTACCAGTATAATGTAAATATTTATTACCACATTCAATTGCAAATAATCAACTCAAAAATAGGACTTTTTAAGCAGATCTTCAGATAAATTCTCTTTATGCATACACTGTATGAACTGAGGACAGACACCTCCGCAGAAAAAAACAAGAGACATCAGTCCTGCTATTCAGCTTGGAGACTTACCAGTTTTAATGCATGCACTGGCAACCTAAGAGACCTATTGATTTGCAGCCATTCATTCAAGTGCAGCGAAAGCCATAATTAGATAAATAGCTTTGGTAAAACTAATCTGAAACTCATTTGTTTTGGGACTGTCTGTTTAATGAGATAAAACAAGAAATTAAATATCTGCTGAATGTTCCTCTTTGTATCCTTCAACACAATAATAAAAATATAAATAAAGAGGCATTCATTTAACTACCACTATTATTTTCACATTTTATATATTTTGTTACAGCAACTGCTGTCAAAGACAATTACAAAGACGCTATTTTTGAATGACTGTGCTCTTACAGGCTGACCAATTTTATCAATCTCTTTCATACATGTGGATACCAAGGAATAAAGAGAACAGGTCTGTTAATCATTTGTAAACCCTCTTCAAGCTGACAGGGTATAGCGCTATGATGGCATCTATGGTTTAAACCTTTATAGTATCCAGGTTCCATTTTTGGACATGATCAGGCTGTTCTTTGTGAACAGAAGATAAACTTTTGAAAACTTAACCAGAATTTATAACAATTAATCTAGCAGGATTATTATATTTTGTTTCTTAACTAATTTTTTCCCAACAAAATGCTGGGGAAGGCTACTTTAAAGAATTCCTGGGCACAATTCAGTGCTACCATGGACAGATGTTATAGTTTATCCTTCTTTAGCCAAAACACGCTTCAAAACAGCTTGGGAGACGCTGCATCCTTACCCTTCTTCTTTGGCAGCTAACTACTAGATTCTGCTTTCGTTCTTTTAGGACCTGCATCTCCCATGAGTTTGGCCTTCCTTAACAAACACCACAAATCTCGGTTTGTCCCGCAACACAGATTCAGCAGCAGACTCGTAGCCCACACCCTCAGATTTGCTTTCACTGCCAAGAGGCTTCAGGCACTGCAGAAACGACAAACCGCAACAAAGCCCTGGATTGTACACAAGCTGGGACCCAGACCAGATCTAAGGGATTCTTTTAGCTCATTCCTTCAGCCATGCAGTAAACAGCAGCTTTGCGACTTTCAGAGCTAACCATGCGTGTGCATTGTTTTTCTCCCCTTCTTTCCATATTTTAAAAATCAATTTATGCATCACTGAAGTGCATTCACCTATGGGATGAAACGGAGCATCTGCTTAACAGTGTGCACTAGCAGTCTATGACAGCAAAGGATTAACACATCCATCTGAAATTACAAAGTGTTTTAGGATCACTGAGTCTAACTCTCTTGGCCAGAAAACCACAACTAAATGCTTATCATCTTAAAAAAAAACAAATAAACAAAACCCAAACACCTGCTCTCCCTCCCGCTCCCTACCCCAAGCAACGTCATAAATTCTTGATGCTCACAAGTGGTCTGGACCTCAACTCTCTCTTTTTTGGGGATTTTGTGTGGTTTTTTTTTTTTATGTTGGTTGGTTGTTTTTTTGTTGTTTGGTTGGGTTTTTTNGCAGTAACAGCCCCTTGCTTGGTGCTCCTTGTTCCACAGTTCCAGGGATGGTGCTGACACACGACCTGCAGAGATGCTCAGAAGAGCCAGCCGCAGGAGGTGCTACCAGCAGTTCACAAACCCACCCCATAATGAAGCAACAAGACTGCTGGAGAGCCTCTGAACTATTTCTTTCCTTACTGCTCTAAGTCATGTAGCCCATGTGTGTCTCAGACATATAAATACTTAGGTATGAGGTTCAGGAAGCAAGGAAAGAAAGGCAGCCCCTCCAAATAAAGGAAAAAAAAGAAAACTGCATTCCTCACAATCACAGTTTTTAAAAAGGCAAACTAAAAATCATGCATCATTTTAAGCTTTAATGCGTTAATTCAGTTCTGAAGCTGAAGGCAAAAAAAATGATTACTGATGCTATGAATACAGCTCTACTGCTATTTATATAGACTGAAGTGTTTTTTTCCCCCTCAATCAGCAGAATATTTTCTCTTTGCACTACAGAAAGTATATTGACTTTTAATCAGTTAGCCTGCTGTGTCCTCTCCAGGAAAATATCTTGTGAAAAAGGAATTCATCAGAATAAACTGTATAATATAGTATTTAAATATTAATAATTGACCCTAGGATAATATAACAGCCATAAGTAGATCACTTTACAAGGTCAGACTAACCCAAGTTGAACCATAAGTTAACTGAGATAAAAGACGCTGTGACAATTATGAATAGCTACTGCCTTTTACACCTGGAACTTAAAAAAATTCAGATCCTACTTCCATGGTTTTTAACTTTACAGCCCCAATGACTTCATCTTTGTCCTTAAACTTTTGCCAAAAGCGCAGATATAATGAAAAATGTTTAAATCAAAAGGTGTCATAGAGATAAAGTTTATACAGCAGATACTACAAAGCAACCAAAAATCCACTGAAGTGGACCTATGCATGTGGAGCCTACAAAATCTGTAAGACAGGCTGGTTTGGTGAAAATGAGGTTTCGGAGTTTATGCACAAAGAGCAGAGAAATGTATGGATGGCTCAGGTAAGCCAGACCTGAGGGACTACAGAAGAACGGAGTGCACTCCCTCTGTCCAGAGTTAAAAGATGTCCCATTTTATTTTCAGTCCTACAGCACCATACTGAACCCCAACTAACACTAAGGCTCTTTTTCTAAGCACTAATATGAACCCCTGATAGAAGATAGCTCACACCCCAAGGAGACGACTTTGTGACCAGACCTACAGCACCTGGGCGCCTGGTGATCAGGCACAGGAACCTGGTGAGACCCCTCGAGGGTCTTGAGTAGCTCAGCAGAGCCAGACCAAAAGCCAGTGTACTGAACCCCATGGCTTCATCCGCTGGCTGGTACACCCGACACCCACCTGGGGCCAGGTCAGAAACCATGGGTGGACAGGAGCACTTCAGCTATAACTGAATAAGCAAGTTACATAGTGTAAGTATAAAGTTATATAGTATAAGTTACATAGCATAAGTA
Source organism: Ibidorhyncha struthersii (assembly GCA_013398815.1). Taxonomy (NCBI): domain Eukaryota; kingdom Metazoa; phylum Chordata; class Aves; order Charadriiformes; family Charadriidae; genus Ibidorhyncha; species Ibidorhyncha struthersii. Next base: position 432,879 of record VZSZ01002053.1, read on the forward strand.
TAAAGTTACATAGTATAAATATAACGAACAAGCAGCTTCCTTTCCCATACGTGAAATATTACTTTGTTACATATTAAGGATAAAACATCTGTTTTATTCCAATAGCTTCCCATGAATTAGGTTGAAAAGATGATGTATTCTGCTTTCCTTTCCCCCCACCACCACTTGTACAAAGCTATCGCCCTCTATTTTCAGCGTTTTCATCAGCGTAAAAATGCACAGCTTGTTTTGCAATTTCCTCACGGCACAAATGGAATTTAAACCACTGGGGCCATACGAGTAACAACAGCTGAATACAAACATTAACGGAGTTTGTCATAATTGTACAGTGTGGCACTTATTCATTCATCCTGGCAGCTGGGAAATGTAGCGTGAATTAACCAATAACGCAGGTTTGCAACCAAGCAAATTAAAGTATACAATTCCACAAAGTGAACTTTGTCTATTTCCCTTTAAATATATAACTAAGGGGACAATCCGCTCACATTTAAAGTGAGTCTTTCATCAAGACGTAACACTAGCAGAAGTTTTGCAACTACTCAAATACATTCCTTTTAATTCCAGTGGAGTTGATCTTATTTCCTACATAGATTTCCTTGACAGGTTTCCAAGCCACACAGAGCAGCACCACATCTGAGGATCTGAAGGTTATGTCCCTTACAAACAAGAGCAAAACCAAAAGTGAAAGTAGTGACATCCTTGTTCAACCAGAATGAAAAAAAAAAAAAAATGTGCAGGGCTGATCAATGGTTCCTTTCAAAGTCCCTAACTGAAGGTGTTGTTACTAACACAAGAAAAGCAGCACTTAAGGACTGAGCATGGGCAAAATTAACTCAAGGTGTTTTCAGCTTGAGCTTCATTCGCAGTGTGGGCAAGGGGCTAAAGACAAGACCATGTTTCACAGCAGCTGACTGTGGGTCAAAGAGGGACTTACCAGGACACGTTCTGGCCAAAAATAGAGAAAGGAAACTCAGAACCTGTCCCATAGCTTACAGCAAGCTGCTGCAATTTTTTTCTGTCTCAAAGGGCCGATGTCAATTTTATGCCCCTTCATGAGCACGAGCCACGTGATGGCACCTCTTCCCCACACGCTGGCAGCTAGTGCTGCACCAGGCTGGTCCCAGGGGTGCTAGAAAGCAGCTGAGATGTCAGCCCAGGCATTGCCAGCCTCACACCCAGTGCCGGTGTAAGACCACAGGCAGTGGGCATCATCCTAGCAACCAGGCTAAACCCCTACCTCAGGAGGACAAATAACTTTGTGTTCTGCAAAACTTACTAGGTTACTTCCTAGGGCAGAAGAGCGGGTTTACCTCCTGTTTTATTCAACTGTAGTTAATCAAACTCAGGCATAATTTCTCAGATGCCATAACACATGGGCTAATTAAGAAGTATTCTCAATTTAGTAATTCACTGAACACTGACTATGAAACAAATTATTATGCAAATAAACGTAAGAGACACTGAAATTCCCCATCAGCTGTCGTGGTCACTGTCGCTATGCTATTTTACTCATTACTCAACATTTCACGTGTCACCAGTCACAGACCTGACAAGTTAAAGGATACTGTGAAAGACAATTATCCTAATCAAATACATTTACCAGGAATACATAATAAGCCTGATTACAATAGGAAAAATTCAAGACTACTTACCGAGACTATTTTTAGTCACATAATAACTGACAAAGTGATGGGAGTATTAAGTTACTGAGTAGAACCTCTATGGCAGGCTTTAAAGCAAAATGCCACCAATATCAATCAGCCTACTTCGATAATACTTCTGACAGTAAAACTTGCAATTCTCTGAGCCAATCCAGTATTTTTGTGCACCGATTTCAGCCAATACAGCGTCTACACACCACAATACCACATCTTTTTAATGCATGAGAAACACCGAAATTGAAGCCTCTATAGTATATAAAAACATAGGTACCAGAGCAATTGTTCTCCTGATTTTTTTCTGCTCTTCTCATTAACAGCGCTGGTCAAACAAGCATAAAGGTGCTAATGAAATGTGCTGATGGTACAAAATTGGAGGCATTCCCAAAACAAATGTAAACAGAATGGTGTAAAGGAAGGTTAGGTGACTTCGAGGACTGGAATATTAGGAAAAGAGTGTAATTCAGCAGCATGAAAGACAAGGTGACTCAGGCACGACTAAGATGAGGAGTTGCCAACAAGAATATGGACTGCTATAAACGTCAGTCATTGGTGGGAAGATTGCCTGAGTACAAGGTAGATCTATACGCTTGGCTCAGTCAAAGTGTAACTATCAACCACCAATATAATGTAGCCATGGAAATGAGAACTGGAAATTCTGAGTATTTCCAGCAGGGAATTTCTAATCTCCTGGCAAAAACCTCATCTACAACACTATGGTTTTCCCAGTCGTGGAGTGAATTGATTAGAGGAAAGTAACTTGAATGACATAAGCAACTGAAAGCTTCTTATAAGAGATGAATAAAAGTTTAGCAAAATGTAGATTGAGAGGTTCGGATACTTCGTTTAATTAAAACAGATTGCATATAATTTGATTTTTCCCCTGCCAAAGAAGAGTTGTCTCCAACAGCATGACAACTGCCAGTGCCAGCATATATGATAGATATCTCTAATACGCTCCAACCCTCCAGCTATTTTCAGCTCGGGAACCTTCTGTGCCTGACGAGGATTATGTATGTTCAATACATTTCTCTTCTATGAATTTCTCCAGTCTCACCTTGAACTCGTGTAAACTTTTAGCATCCACACCCTAACTTCTGTGGTTTGTTTTCAACCTGTAACCCTGCACTCAGTTTACATCCTGACATACACATACAGCAAAGTTTTCACTCAAAACGGAGCTAAGGTGAAAACAGCCTGAGAACATTTGCCTGGCCAAAGACCTCTAGGAACATCACAAAAGTCATTACGGGCTCTCAGAAAAGAAAATAATCATGGTATCTCTTCAATTTCCAGCAAGCCAAAAGGCCCGTCCCATGGCGAAGGTTTGTACAGGCCAGCAAGATCTTTCACAATATCAGAGTAATAGGGTTTGACACCATGACATCCAAAAGGTTTCCCAGCTCCACTACTGTGACAAAGAGCAACATCCACGCTCACATGTAACAATAGTATTTTGCTTGTTTGTCAGTGTGAACCTAGAAAGCAGAAGAGGTCATTAAAAATTAATGTTTGCGTGTGCGTGCACACAAGATAATTCCTCCTCTGACTTCTGAGCGCCTCCCTGCTCTCCCAGGAGCATTAGCTCCATTAAGAGTCCAACTGAGCGTTGTGAAAAGGATTTTTGTCGTGATCCATTGGCACTGATGTGCCTGCAGGACCTCGCCGCTTGCATTCCTGGTGCTTCCAGGGGCAGAGACCCGTATTTCATGACTAACTACAAGAAAAAGGGGAGGAGGGGAAGACATCTTTGCCAAGCAGCAAAGACAGTTCATAACCAAAATACTCATGCTTACTACACGTACGCTTACCACATACCTCAAGGAGGCAAACTAGGAAACAGAAGGGTCCCGCTTTCCAGAGATTTTGAGAAAGCACATGGCAGAGGGGAACAGTTCCACAGGGCACAACGACCCACCACAACAGATCCCTCCTCTGCCTCTGCACAAGCTCTGACACACACACACACACAACTACCACAGCAAGAGATTAGATCATCTTCTGCTGTTTTATCCAGCAGAAACAAAGAAGCACCAAGTAGAGGATGAGGAGTAAAACCCACACCTTGCAGCTCACTGTGCAACTCCAGCCTAACTTCCAGCGCTGTCTCAGACATCTGTGCTGCAGCTGCCCCAAGACAGAACTTAAGAAAAACCACCATCAGGGACAAGGCCAATCCAGTTCAAAGTTCAGAAGCTTTAAAAAAAGCGTTGGGCTTCCTTAGCAAAGGAAATGAAGGTTAGTTTTATCTGTTGACAAACAGTCTAGTACCAAGGGCCAAGGACTGAGAAGCCCAAAAAGGTTTAAAAAAAAAATTATTCCACCCCATACTGGTTGGCAAAATTAATTCCGTTTTTTGTATACTACCTTGCACTACACAATGCTTTCCTCCCCCCCACACCACAGGAAGTACTTGAACAGCATGCAGCGAAGTACAATTATAGCACCCTTAACGCTTCCATTATATTTTATTACCCATAGTTCCCAAGCATGCACGCATACAGATTATCCCTGCTTTACAGATGAGGAAGCAAACTGCACTGCAGGTGGTCCCTCAGCTAGTCAGCATCAGAGGCAGACCCCCTGCTCAGGGGTCATAATATTTTTCTAGGAAATTAAACAAGCCAGCATTTCAGCTGGTCAGCATTTACTTGAAAACAGCTCACCTAAGTGAGCAACATTCCTGATGAAACCAGCTGGACAAATAAGACTCTCAGCTTGGCGTTTGAACAAACAAAAAAAGCACAAAGAAAAAGTCACTAGAGAGGAAGATCAGACTAATTTTTTTTTTTTTCAAAGGGACAGAGGGAATGGAGATTTCATAAGCAAACAAAACTTTCTAAAAATGAACTTTGAATTAACTTGAAATATTTTGTTGAGATGAAAAAAAAAGGAATCTTTGTTTCATATTTGTGTTACTCAACCTTCCTCCAACCTTATTTTAAGGCTTTTTTTTAAATTTAAGAGTCATGTTTAAAAGTGAAAGTATTAAAAAATGCTGCATTTTATTATTTTAACATATCCCTTCCCTCTCCCAAATACTGTCATTTTCAGGGTTGAAGCTATTTTCCACATTAAATAGAAACATGGGAAAAGTGCCAGGCCCCTAAAATTCGATTTCTGGGGGGTAAAGGCACATGCATGGAGTGGACAGGAATCAACACTACTAACAGAGCCAGACTGCTCCCTGGAGAATCGCACGTGTGGGAGAGACCCTACATGTACCCCAAGTGTCCATTTTGTTTCCAAAGGGAATAAGTGACATTAACGTCACTACCGGACTCCTACCGCTACCTGTGCCTCAGAACGCTCCGCTAGATACCTGCGCTCCTGAATAGTTCTTGCTGCAGGACAATCCCTGCAAACCCGGAGACGGCAGAGCGCAGCAGTCCCGTTCTCCATGCAGGACCAAACCACCGGCCAGAAGGTCCTGCTGGAGCCATACAGCACCTCCACGCAGCATTGCCCACTGATCCTGGCACTGATCTGCTGGCCTGACTCCAGACTCACTTACAAACTCACCATCCTCCCTCCAGCCTTCTTCCCACCAGGACAGACAGACGGTTCAACAAAAACTTCCCAAGATGACCCACGGGGTACTGGAAAGTGAAGCCACAGATGACACCACCACTCAATGCTGCGTTTGCTGGTGCGTAACGCGACACATCAGCAAAGACAGGCAGAGCCTCAGCTGGGACTGTATGAAGCCAGACGGGACCGAGGCTTCAGCAGGCACAACTGAGGAGCTGCATGACCCAGGAGCTACCCAGGCATCTCACCAGGCTGTTAACTCACCCACTCCAAATATTTACAGAGTAAATATTCCTACCACACACTTGTCAAATGCTTTCAGGAGCGGTGAGGAATAACCATGAGGATAAACCTGAGCCTGCTCTGTATGGTGTCTCCCTGAAGCATCATGAATTTGTTGTGCTAGAACAGAATTTCAGACCTGCCTACAAACCAGCACCACTACCAGCAGCGATTCTGCACTGCTTCTTACTCCAATTTTCTGGTACCATGCTTTTTTTTTTAAAGTGGAACAAATTAAACTCAATTCAGAAAAGGTCTCATCTTCACCGGAAGGTAGGTACCTGTCGTAAATAGCCTGCTAGGGCAGAGCGAGACTTGGCTATTTAAAATTATATGAATCCCCTTAGCTCCGTGTTCATATGGACACTTGTCAAGTGGATTACAACTTCACCTGAATAATAAAAATCATTAGGTGTCGCCATACAGACTAGTCTTCATTCTGTGGGTTAAACTCACTTGAGGAAAGAAATTAATCTAGAACAGGAATCCGAATCAAAATATTACTCAGAAATAGCTATTCTGATATAAATTTATATACTACCTTAATCCTATTTATCTTCCTTGCACATATATCTTCCAAGAACAAAGCATTCACCCAGGAAGTTTGGTTTTAAATTCACACCCTACTATATTTCACAACAACTTCCCCCTGCAGAGAAAGCATTCATTTACACGGGTAAAGTACTACAAAGTTGATGAGGGTACAAACACACACCATGCTGACTTCTCCTCGCACAGGCATTTATTAGTGCACCAAAACCACACGGCAGCTCGCTTGGTTCCCCACGTAGACAAACCCAACCCCTTCATTCCAGCTACTCGGATGCGGGGTTTCAGTCCCGCTTTGGCCTGCATGTAAGGTTTGCTGTGACCTGATGGCACTCTCACCCCTGTGATATGGCTCCAGCCACAACTGGGAGACACCAAAGGCACGAGTGGCCGCTCACCTGTGTGGTTCCCAGCCACGGTGACGCCACACTGTGCCTCACCAGCACGCTGCTTCCTACCAAAGCACCACTGTACCATCAGCCCTTCTAAAAATGAGTGAACTTGAGTGAAATTTGGCCAGAGATTTCTGCGATGCCCACCGGACCCCACAGCCTCAGTCTCTGGAGGCACTCAGGACGGGGGGCAGAGCGTGCCCACAAAGGCCGTGTAGCTTCAAACGCTCGAGTGCACGTTGAAGTTCACAGCTCTAACACGCGTTTGCACAAGCGCCCGAGCACCAGCACCTCCTGACAGACCACGGGCCCACGCAAGTTCTGCCACAGGGGAGGCAAAAGGAAGAGAAGAGCTGCAGGAGGAACGGGGAGATGGGGGGACAGGGGCGCGCACTCAACCCGCACCGATATTTCATTTTTCACCAGACCTGGCCGAGCCCGGGGCCGGCCGGAGGGTGCCCCGCCCGGGCACCACCGAGGTGCCTCCCCATCGCCCGCCC